>VCII01000257.1:0-118846 GCA_006030095.1 Triplophysa siluroides | reverse complement strand
ATACTTGATTTTCAAATTCATAAGCCATGCTTTAAAATGTTTACATAAATACTGTTTTTAAATGACTTCTAATTATTTCCTAAAGCAACCCAAGTACTTAAATTGGGTTTTGTTTGTATGTTGTATTTCTTATAAAACCGTCTAGAGATGCCTTCTGCATCTTAAATAAAGGAAAATTCATATACACGTTTACACATTCATTCTGTATGTTTTTTTCAGCCGTGCTTGCAGACTTGCGTACCTCCGGTGGGTGAGAAAGCTGCCACTGACGTGGCCCGAGCCGTCACCCTGGAGTGGGGCAGGTCATGCCGTCTGTCTTGCCAGACTTCCAGGAGAAAGGCGCTCCGTTCACATAACCATCTTTCTGACGTTTGGCGGCCAGCGGGCAGCCGGATGCGCTGCGGTGAGATGCGTACTTCCCTGTCACATGACCCTGGCCGTCACAGCCTGGCACGGGACACCTAAAGACATCGGTCACAGCCGATGAGTTACACACACACACGCACACAAACAAAGGTTCTTTGTCACAGCCTGGTTTGCTGTATAAACAACTTGAGCAGCTGGTCAAACCAGAGACGTGCACATAGGGCTACACACTTCATCGAAAAAATAAGTATGAAGAAACAACCTGAAAAAACAGTCTAAGTGAAAAGCATCAGCAGTCATTTGGAATTAATTCAGTTTCACTGTCATGCTGCTTGTTTGTAATACAGTGCGCATATATGCCGTGAGCGTCTCGACAAAATAGAACACCCCCATTATAATCAACAGGGCGTGGATTTACTAAAGTACAAAACAGCAGAAAAACAAGAATATAGAGGATAATAATCAACATGTATTATTTTGCCATAACTGTGCTGCCTAAGTGCACAAACCCTAAACTATGTTTCTACTAAATTAACAGAATTTAGGGGAAAATGCACCTGATTGGCTCCTGGTCATCCTTGTCCTCCTTACTGTGCATTATTTTAATACCACTCTTCTTTGCCCGAGGACAACCTGACAGACTTTCAGAGCAAGAAACACATTTAACACTACTTTGAAACCACTGTTGGGCAAGTCGGTATTTTCAATGTGTTAACATATTTGTGAGTCTTCACCTTCTGTGAGAGGCGTAGTTGCCTGTGATATGCCCAGAGCCATCACAGCCGGGAGTGGGACACCTGTAGGCGAGGAAAACATGTTTAACCTCAGACGGATCTCGTCCTGAAGGTCAACTGAGATGGGTTTAAACACAAGTGTGCTTACTTCAGATCCTGGGAGTTGGATGTCATCATACCACGCATGCCTTTGTCAGCCAGTTGGCAGCTTGATAGCCTTAAGAGAACATTTCAGCATTTAAAACTTCAAGCTTTAACTTTTACCTCAACACTGTGAAATCAAAATGATATTTTTGTGGATTTTGGTGCACATGTTAGTTTTAAAAACTTGTGTCTTTGTCTACCAGGTAAGTGGAGAAAAATACAAATGTCACGTCTTGCATACAGTAGATGGTTGTCTATTTATAGACTTTCTAAAATGGCAATGTTCATCCTCTAAATACTATCTGCAACAGACCAGCAAGTATCAAATCAAAAGTTATATGTATGACAATTTAAATCTATTTTTTGTTAAAAGTGGAGAGGCCATTCAATGTAGCCCGCCCCATATCTTCCTGTTATATAACAGGAAGTACATCAGCACATGCAAGTCAACAGCAGTCTTCAAAACAAATTCACATGGTCTTAAACTTAATTGTGACTTTGACATTTTATCTGCTAAATTTCAAGTGTACACAATAAAAAAGGTTGTACATAAAATTGACATCTATATTGCAATCATAACATTCCTTTCACGTCAGAAAAATTAACAAGTTTTACTTTTAAAAATAGGTGATTACTTACGAAAATAAGCGATGGTAAAAGTGTCTTTTTCTTTTTTTTTAAGCGGCCCTGCAAAGGTGTTTCATGCATTCTGACTTCTGTACGATGTTAAATGTGCAGTCTTCACATGCTTAACTTGGTCAACTTGTCAAAAAACGAGTTGGGGGGTATTACGTAGTATTTCTGTGCTCGATCCTCTCCCCCAGCGATCGTACAGGTTTCAGAAAGTTTTTTCGAACATATAAAACTGTTTCGTAACAATTTTTCTTAGTCTTAATTGGAGAATTGTCCAATCAGGAAAAAAAAAAGCACGCGGCCGCAAGGAGAGCAGGAGAAGAGAGTGAGAGCATATGTTCGGTGTTTCAGGTGTTTGTTTGTTCACTGCATTTGGGTGATAAATGTTATATAAACTGTGGATATAACGCTGGATTTGGAGATCGTTTGAAACTGATATATGGAGCCGTCCCATCGCTAAAAGATGCCGGACATTAACCGCATGTGGTGAGTGAAACTGATGTCTGTGGCAATGGGTGCGCAAGTTCTTTAGTTCAGCCTAAACAACACTTCATTATTGAAGGTCTTTATACACCTCTGAAGAAATACTTATGTATATTATGTTGCATTTCTGTCAAAAGATCCACCAAAAATGACACACTCGACCTATAAAGTTCCTTATTTGAGTGTAGGTGCTAGGCTTACGTGAGAAGTTCTTTCTTGCTTTCCTTACAGGGGGCATATTTGTGTTTGGGGCTGGGAAGATCCACTTCCCCTGAATACTGCTGGTCCTCCAGCAGATCCTGAAGGGGGTCCAGGTCATCCTGAAAATGAGAACAGACAGAAAAACATGTTGTGTGATGGAGAGCAAAAAGAAGAATTGTTCTGCTAGTAAGTGCATAAAATACAGTCGAGTTCATATACAAGAGTATATCATGTTATTAAAACAATGAGCTGAGAATTAAGAAAACTAATTTGCATTCATTAAGTTTCCAACAATTTAGTAGAAACATAAATCCTGAAAATAATAATAATAGCTTTACTCTTGAGGTTAATTAGTGTGTAATTAATTAATAACAGAAGAGAAATCCTCTTGAAATGATAATCTCCAGAAAAGTAAAGGCATGCAGTACCAGCAGTGTAAACTAGATGTCCCTTCAGTGCTTCTAATGGAACATCTCACCATCCTTCAAATCATTATAAAAGAAGGTACAAAATCCAGCTTCCCCAACCATGCATTTATTCCTGAAGGTTCACACAAGGGCTTATAGCTACCATTATAACCAGACCCATCTTTTGGGAGTTGTCATAAACATAATACTTTATTCTGCTTGTGCCGGGTGAGGGGAAATATTGAAGCTGGAAATGAGTTTAAGACCAAGCAGAACCAAGTGTGTGTACACGACCATGTCATTACAACTCGGCATTTAAGCAAATCTTTTGAGAATATTTTAACAAAATGCAACTACAATAATGAACAAAAGAAGTAGTGAAGTTAACCACTGACGTAAAAATAAACTCCCAGAGAAAATTGCTCTTTGATAAAATCAAGCTATCTTCATACTTGTCGCAATATTGTCACAATGATCCAGGCCTAATTATTCAACTTTAATGAGAGAGGAGTGACGTTTTTTTTTATTATGTCTCATTCGAGTGTATTGTTGACAACTATATCTATAATGTTTTTAGACAGGCTGATGAGATTTAAAATGTATTTCCCTTCTACCTTTTGCATCTTTTGCACACCCCTGGGTTTACATATAATGTATATACAGTAATAATAGATGGAAATGCAAATTTCTACTCAACAGCTCTAAAATGCTGTGTATTTGTTGACTTCTCCAATGCGACACAGACAATGTGCCAAAAAAGGCGGTAACATGCATCTAATTCACTTTATTTATAATGTCACGACTGCTGCAGTTTCTAAGCACATCAGGGGTTGTTGGGGTGGGGGTTACCTCCTTGTGGTCCTCATCCAGCCTTTTGATCTTGGTATAGTCTACAGGCAGGTCCCAACAGTCTGCTGTGCTCATCTGGTAGCAGTGGCTGTTGAGCATGGCCTGCCGCTGGGGGGACATTGGCTGCAGGGGGGTCAGAACTGTGCCCCCACTACCCTCTATCAAGCCTCCAGCCCGGCACAGATCCAGGGTTCCATTCTCATCGCCATCGTGGTCGTTTGGGCTGACGTGAAAGGAAGAAAAAGGTTGATGAGACATTTGAAGATGAAACACAGGAGACTTTCAACAGCAGTCCCACACTTCCACACATCTGATTGTCGCCTATCCACGCTGATGGGCCGACCTGAAGTCTCAGTCGTCCGCCCCTCCCTTCATTCTGTCTCCCTTCTCCCCCCCCGACTCCAGCGGCTGCCACAGGCACCCCATGCACCCTTGCTCTTCCATCCCCACGCCTTGACTTTGCCCCTTCTTTGGCCCTTCTCTCCACTCCGTGTACCCAACCGGGCAAAGGTAAGAGACGGGGGGCGGGGACGGGAAGGAGAGAAGAATGGGAGGGGGGGGAGGGGGGGGAGGACGAGGGGAACTGGAAACACAGAAGTGAAAGATGAAAGGCAGAAAACACTACTCCTTTCACACACATTAACCCTTCTCCTCTTTGCCCAGGCTTGCTTCCGTGGGCGCCTAGTCTCTTTGATTTGTTTCCATCCTACGACTCACACGTTTAAATATTAGGTGATCCGTTTCTCGATCAGCGATTTTTTTGTGCTTCGTCCGCGCCTGCTTGTTTTTCTGTGGCCCCTCCAGTGGCCGGAGTTTTGCCATTCGGTTCGAGTTCGATAGCCTCGCTGTACGAGTAAGCGTATGACCCCAGACGTCTTTTTTTTTTTTTTTCGTTTCCTTGGATGAGTCCTCCAACAATGTGAAGCCTGTCTGTGGAATGCAAAAGTGAGGATTACCTCTCCTTCCCACCGATGCAAAAGAGGCTCCATGTCTTCCTGAGCATTTTCCTTAGTAACTACCCAGAGCTTTTTGCAAGAAGCTTCTGATTTTACTCATGGACTGTCGAGAGAGGCATTTCTGTTATTACAGAAATTGAAACCTGTAACATGCAAGAGGACACTTTAGTAGAACAGAGACTTTGTCACTCGACATGGGGGTGTTACCAAGGTCCCCCTGACAACAGAACTGTTGAATTCGGTGGCATCAGCCAGGACTAAGTACCGTCTCTTCCTCAAGACAGAGAGAAAGAATAAAGAGTCCCTTGCACAGGGCCAAAGAGAAAGGTAGCAGTGGATTACTTGCAGGAACTCAAAAAAAGGAGGAACTCTATACACGGTTGCTGAATGTCTTTCCAGAGATGCAGACAAATTTGCGGAGGAGGCTTAGGGCAAGGCTGGCAGATGGCTCAGCTAATAAGCAAGTCCAATGCTCTGAGGACCAGCAAGGAGAAATCAGCAAAGCTAAGAACATTGATGAGGAGATTCTGGCCAAGGGAAAAGAGCTGAGATTATGCTAGTGCACACACACACACAAAATCACGCTTTCGCAAACGTACAGCAAAATGTTTGTGTCTTTTATTTAGTTAAACAATGCATTTAACCTATCATCAGTTCAAATACATTTGAATACATTTATTTGCAAGCAATTTTGTGACGGTGTGATTTTTATCTCGTGTTACAGGTCTTAAATTTAATTTGAAATGGTCTTAAAAAGTCTCAAATTTCACTTGGTGAAACCTGCAGAAACCCTGGTTGACGTTGACATGTAAAAAGCAAAATAATAGTTCATACATGTAAAATAAATGTAATTTTACTATTTAAAACATCTCTCTGGATATTCGTTGATCAGACTGATCCTCCTTAAACACAAAGCCATAAGGATGACAGCGTACAGATATGACAGCTGAGGCACATCATTATCCTACAGCTTACACTCGAACAAATGTAAAAGAGAAGACCACAGCACAGTATGAAAATCAAAAGCTAGTGGACCTGTCATCAACGCCATCGCGAACCCCCACGAAGACACCAGTATGCGATTGTGTTTCCGGAGATCGTACTCAGCCATGTTCCGAGGCTATTCACATCATTACCAATTTTAAATTGAACCACTAACTGACAAATTAATCAGAGTTAAACAAAAATGGTGCAACACGATTAAAGTTCATCTGGATTTATTGTAAATTTAAAATCTGGATCAAATAATAGCTTCAATATGTCTAGGAACGCCATGGATATTGGTTTATACTCCTCGTGTGTTCGCAGTATAATGGCATGTTCTCCTGTTGAGCCCCAAATCCTCCTAAGCAAAGGGACTCAGACATTCTTATGTCTACTGATTGTTCATAACTGACTGTTGGACTTGTAGCGACAATCACTGCCTCCTGGTAAATTTCCACACCGAACACGTTGCTGGTTTTAAAAGGGTCTATGCTATCCTGGAGCTGGGCCTCTAGCAAATCTCACCGTTTAAAAATTAAATAATCAAAATTCACCTTTTAAATTTCATTAAAAAAATTCAACTTGTTTTAAAATACAACCTTTAATATTCGACAGACAAATTTCAGTTCATATTATTTCGATTTAAAAATTTGCTTCCACAAATTCAGTGATTCAAATTTGCAAAGAAATTCGACATTACACATCCGGGAAACACAGGAAGAGCAATCGAGCATCGATGCATAATCAACGCCTGCTGCTTGTCCCCCTCACCAGCAGGTGGTTTACTTTTACAGCTTTCACTTTCAAAAAAGAAAAATTGATATCGAAAAGGTAACGTTTAGGAATCGGTATTGAATTCAAAGTATTGCATTGGAATTGTATAGAACATTTTTGAACGATACCCAGCCCTACCTGTGGTAGCTCACCATGAATTAGCTGGCTGATTGGTATCACCTGGGTGGAGCCATTTAAAAACTAGGACTGATCATCATCAACAATTCTGTTGTTTTCTATTGTGGCTATATAAGTACCATTTTGCTTGATCATTATCGTTGTCTTTACTATAGTGTCCTTTATGTTGCTTCCCAAGAACCAGGGTAACATCGGTGCATCTTTGACGGCAGAATGCTGCCACATGTAGGAACTAACCAATGCTCTCCTCTAAAGCCTGTAAGTTTCCTCGTCCCTAATGGTGAGGGTTTACAGTGCTGTGGGCCACGCCGCATCAGCCCTTCATACCATGGCTATCCTTCAGGTACATTAGCTTAATAAAGGCGTGGAGCCTGCCACACAAAGCCAGGCAACCTCGAGCTGTGACCAAGTTAACATCATGGTTAACATGCGGTATTATTCGAAAAACACCTTTTCTAGCTGGATTCACCATAGATATCATTTACATGGGCTTCCTCCAATCTAAAGGTCAAATGGCCCCCCCGCCAGATGTTTCCTTGTGATGGTCCGCAAATCTTTAAAATATTATTTTTTTCCGATGGCAGATCTCAGTGGCAATGTAGCGCTCCACCTTAAAGCCCAGGTCTTTCAAAACCAGGTATCCTGTTGCAATCCCATCAAACAGGAAAATGACTCTGATTGGCTGGCACTTATGAGCTGGAATGTAAGGATACACTCTATGTGTAACATGTCAGGGATGACGGACGAATCCACACGGAAATGTAAGGTGCAAAAGGTTTAATATAAAAAGGTGCAGTCAGGAACAAAAGGTAATCCACAAAACAAGGTAATCCAATGAGAAGAACATTCATGGAACAAGGTAAGACAAAAAAAATATGTTACATTAATAACAGACAAATAACTGAACCAAGAGGAGAACTTAAATAGAACAGAAAACAAGGTGAAAACAGGTAATGGGGATGAACTAATGAGGAACATATGAAAACAGTCAATGACGAGGGATCATGGGAAAAGATCCTTGGGCAAAAATGGGGAAAACAAGACTAGGGACAGACAGGAATCTCACACTATGCGGCTCAAATTCAAATGCACTGTTATTAGCAAAAAACTCCTGGACACGAAAACTCCAGTCAGGTCTAAGCTTGAGAAGGCCATAGTTTTTAGAGGGCAGACAAATGTAACAGCTCCACGGGTCGACATCCTTCAGCTTCCACCCCATCGAACATCGTACAATTAAAAAAACATCACAGCATGCATGTTTTCTGTCAAACAAAGAAGCTATCATTATCCATTGCTTGTAATGTATTGATTATTTTAGGCTTTTAAATGTTTCACTTTTAATTGTGCATTTTAATTGTGGTAAATTATATAAGAAGTAGCGTAAAAGCTCATGAAAGTTTTTTTTTACACCAAAGCACCCGTTAACCTTGTAATTTCAAACTATTAAATGATCGTATAATAAGGCTAAAAAATAAAATACTTTATTAATGTAATGAAAATAAGAAATCGCTTCGGAATCTATTTTTGCATTTGTTATACTAAACAAAACAAATCTTTCTATCGTTGTCCAGCACTAATGTTTACTAAATAAAGTATCCTTAAAATATACTTACTGTAAATAGAGGGACTTCAAGTATAATTATTTTTGATTAGGGTGTACATTGACTAATGTATGCCTTTCTACCTCTGGGTCATTCAGGTCGATAGCATAGGCCATACATAAATTAGATTAGTGCCTTTCCTCCAATTTTAGAAAGTCTGGACCACATAGCCAGTGTTTTGTTTCCATCAAAGCACAATCCGCGATATGCACAGTCTGCTGGACTGTCCCTTGAAGTTATGTACCCTCCATTGGCTTGCTTTGACAGGTCTCGAATAATGGACAGTCTATGCACCAAAAAGGTGAGAAATTTGCTGGGAAAAGGAGCCATAGAACCATTTTCTCCAGATCAAACCGATTGGGCTTTTACAGCCGCTACTTCCTCGTGCCCAAGAAGGATGGTGGTGTCCGTCCCATCCTCAATCTCGGATACCTGAACTGCGCCCTTATGAAACGGCCGTTTCGTTCACGTCTTCACACGGCCTCTGTTCTAGCTCATTAATAATCATTTATGCTACATTTTCGCCTTGTGCAGTTTATTTTCTCCGGTCCGTGTTCATTTATAATTATAAAAATAGTGATATTGTGTCATATTCACCCTCAGGTATTGGCTGAAAGACAGTGTGTAGGCCTACTATTGTCGCATTGTATCATTCATTTCTGGTTTAGCTGCTTGTCAGAGGACTTACACCCACTCCGAGTGAGCCTCGAGCCGCCAATCAGTCCACAACGGCTTAGAAGATGGACACGCTAACGAGGAGGCTACGCTCCGCTATGGTCTTCAGAGGCATTGAAGTAGTTTGTGCAAACTGCCCACTCCTGTGTGATCAATGTGATCTGTATATGGTTTTTAGTGACGCACAAATAACATATAGTGTAAAATGATCGCTCATGGTAATCTTTGGAAATGAGCTTAAAATCAAAAACAATGTACACTTTGAAAACAAATATTACATTAAAGGTTCTGCCCGCATTGGCTTTAAACGCGCTGTTGCGCTTCAAAATGTTTAATGTTCTGTTTTACTTGGTGATATGTTAAATGAAGACTGTTTAATGTTATTATAAAATGTTATATTGAACTTCATTGCGTTTGCGCTGTGGTGGAAATGAGATTATCCTTAAATAAAGATACATTTATTATAATTATAAAGCTTACCTGCAAATAGGGACGTATTAAACTGTGGTTATGGAACATTTCATGATTTTTGTTCAAATGATTTAATGATTACTTTACTATGTCCTGCATTTGCCTCAATTCTCCACCTATATCGCTTTTTTGTTATATTGTAAACGTGAATAACTCTTGTTTTAATCTTTAATGTGTTGCCTACTGTCATGTAATAATGAATTTATCACATTGAATATCACTGTTTCACAGTACATGTGGTTAAGTACTGAAGGCGCAGACTCTCCTTTGCGCCCCCTGGCGGATATTTGCGAACTAGTTTCACATGTAAATGTTTTTTAACTGCCGTCCTTCCCCAACGGCAGCACTCAACGCGGTGGTAGAGAATACTCTTGTGATTACCTACTGTATAGCTCTAAATCCAAACAAAATATAATGTTACGGTCCCATTTGATAGGACCAACTTAAACCACACATAGAACAATAACTTCACTTATACACTTTCAGGAACCAATACGAGTTAGTCAATTGTGTATGTTTTTTGTTTGCTATAAACGTTACATTACTTGTCAGAGCCCCAGTCAACGCTCCGTTATTTTTAGCATTTTAGCATTGATTTTTCTAACTATTTGCAGCCATACATCCAAACAATTACGCAGGTCCCACATTAACTTAATTAGTACAAGTGCATGGACCAATACAAAAATATGATTGTGTTTGTTTGTTTGAAGTTAACCTCTTCTGTCAGATTCCCACACATAGCGCCGCTGCCTTCACTGTGTGTGGGGTGTGTTGAAGGACGCTCTGTGCCAGGAGCCTCCAGGTGTGGCAGAGAGTGAGAGATAGGAGGATGACGGCATCGCTTCATCCGATTTGACATGTTGCCCATTTTGGCACCAATAGTCTTGCTGCAAATTTTGTATTTGCACTAGTGGTATTGAAATGTGGTTTCGAACTCGATACCCAGCCCTGACCACAGGACTACAACAAACCACAAGTTAGAACAAGCTGTAGTAACTGTATTACTTATAATTGTGATCAAAGCTCATGATTATTCTTACATATTTGGTTGAAGAATAGTGTTTAAATAATACCTCAGCCTCTGTCAAAGATTTAGTGACAATAAAAAGACGAAGAAATCTCTTTATAGCGCACTATAGTATTATTTTACCGCCCTAGATTGAGTGAAGAAATCCTCTTTTAGCGCGAAAAAGACCCTTATCTTACTAGGCCTTATTGTAATGCATAGCTAATTGCTACTGATGGGTATTCCAGTGCTATTGGACTAAGCTATAGCGCTCCCTGGGCTGAACAATCAGCATAGCTGACTGATAATGTTCCTCCCATTCGCTTAACCCAGCGGATTTTAATAGTAAATTACTCCGGTCAGTTTTACAAAAATCTTGATCAAGTTGTTTTGTTTGTTTTTATGTTACGGTCGGCGAAGAATCCCGACCAAGTACACAAATAACTTTCAGGGGCGAAGAAATCCCGTTAGTCAGTTATAGTGTAGTATTGTGTGTCTATTGTGTGTGTGTAGGTTGAAAGCCATGTACCCGTGTTCAGGTAAACTGACACAAGCCTTTAGACTAGTGATCAAATTACACTCGTCGCCATAGCAATTGCGCATTAATAAAAGTGTAATCCCACATAGAATGTGGAACCGGAAGTCCGGCAGAAGATGTATTACCTTCTACTAACACTAGAGGGTCAGGTTGTCTTAGTGTCTAACACTTCTCCTGTCTCATCTGCCTGACTTCCCCCTTTGTTTGGGCAACGCTGTTGTGAAATCTCAGCCAGTCTCTTCTTTTGTTTGATTTTATGATTTCATTATTCTGCTATCTTACCGTTTACTTTATTTGAGAATGTATATTATTTATTATTATACACAAACTATAATGATAATTAATATTATTCTGTTATTGTTTTGATTATTTGATTTTGATTTGAATTACTTCTCAGGGTTTTTTTCTCCCTTGCAGTTAGAATTGTATTTGATGATACTTCAATTTTAATTAAACCAACTTACTTGAATTTGAACTTTTATCAAAACAATCAGATTGCACTCTTTAAGGTGTTTAGTATTAACTCTTAATCGCCTAATTTTTGTATCTCAGTTACTAATTTAATGATTTAACTGACTTTACTATGAGTCCATAGCGCCCCCTACCTACGGGCCCTGTCATAGACCTTAGTGTGGAGCCAGTTCACCCCCGCACCAGAAAGAAGAAACCCTCCTTCTCTATCCTAACCACTCTCTCTCTTGACTTATGTGATTTGTTTTTGTTCTTCCTATCAGAGACTGAACTTGTCTGAACATCAGTAAAATTCTTGGTAATTATGTTGATGAACCGAATAGCCTAGTCACAGAATGACCCCATAGGTAACACACAGCAACATTATTCATAGATTTTCCTGTGTTCACCCACACCACTTATCCGCACCGCCTTCACAGCTAGGATAATGAGCGTTTAGTTTGCGTCACTAACTGACCAACTCAGTTAAGAATTCAACACATAGCCCACATATTTAGCTCAGTAGATCTGTACAGACTTGCATCTTGCTCTTTGTGCCTTTCTCTCTTCCCCTGTCTCAATATGTCCAAACCATCCAGTCATGTCACCTGCCAGACCAGCTAGAGACCAGGCAAAGCGCTGCCATGGACTCCTGCCTAGGACCAACAGTGGCACACGGCAACTGCGCTGAGAGCAGTTGGTCGGACGACCTAAACTGGCGAATAGGGATTTGTATCTTTAAGATTTTAACGGTACTACTACTCTTATCGATACTGCTTATCGGTCCGGTACTTTAACGGTTTTCCTATCGGTGCTTTTGGATATATTTTTTTTATAAAAAATAAGACAAAAAATAAAGTATTTACGAATAGAATAACACTGTTTTATTTTCTGCAATGTAAAATCAAACCAGCAGTATTAAAAGAAGTGGGTTGGTTCCTCATAGCTACCTGCAACGATGTTTTTTTATATTTAAATGTGTATTTTAATGGACAGATTTTTATGTTTGTCCTATGTATGTAAGTAAAGCGACAAATTATTAAGCTCTCAGTGTTATCAAATAGGCCTATTGTTTGGGCTGATTTATTTATTATTACATAAACGAGTAGAAAATGTGATGTCACATTATTTAATCCAATTGAAATTAAACCCTCGCGAATAGATATAGGTTGCGCGCATGTCTCATCTGTTTTGGAAGACACGCGCATGGAGACTTGCGAGCATGACTCTGCTTGAGAGAGACAAGCCGCGTGTTTGTGATGTTAAAACAGCTCATCCGTTTAGTTTTGGGGACGCGCTGTTTTGGTAACGCGAAACGGAGACGGACAAGAGTTTCAAAAGCATTCAAACACAGGCTTTGCGCGCTCGTGAAATTTAAACAGCTCATCTGTTTAGTTTGAGCGACGCCATGTTTGGGTAGACGCGCTGCGGGGAGCAGTCTGCGCGTGTCGCGTGTTTCTCCAGTACCGAATGCAGAACCCATAAGGGCGGAGCTTATCGATGCTCCTGTCTTTCATAATTTAGCCCCGAGTATCTTTTAGTACCGGGTTTCGGTACCCATCCCTACTGGCGAAGGGACCACAATCTAAACCAGAGCTACAACTACAGAGAGCCAACAAACTCCTCTGGAGTGCACAGCCAGGATCACCGGTGACCACGACCAGATCGTCCAACTAGAGCCAGAGCGAAAGAAGCCGGGAGGATCCAAGAGCACGTGCAGAACCACCAAGACCAGCTGGATCTGCAAATGACAGCGGATGAAGAGGACCAGGAGCTACAGGAGGAGATGAAAGCTACAAGAGTCCTTTGCAACACAGACTGAGCAGAAAGAGCAATTGGAGCAGACGCCAAAGAGAAGCTGGTAGGAAAACTCCACCATGAAGAAGCTCTCTATAATGGCCCCGGCAGACAGCAACACAATGCCACGGCCAAGGCCTATAAAGGGCCCCCTGCAAGCAGTCCACGCTGAAGTCCAAGCCATGACTCAGCAATGGAATCAAAATGAACTGAACTTAGCTTGCAGACTGCAATGTGTACAGACAGTAGAATGCAACAGAAACTCTCCTGTCCCCCCCCCAGCTAAAAGCCCAGAGCTGCGAAAGGAAGGGGGGGGGGCGAAAGCCCACTGTTCACACCTTAATAGCCAATAAACACAGAGGGGTGGGGCAGGAACCATCCAGAAGAACCTGCAGACACACACGCTGCATGGCCCCACAGACCCCAGCAAGCTGGCCAGAGACGTGACAGCTGTCACCACTAAATGCTGTCCACCTGAACACTGCAGGAGGCCACAACAAATGCCTACCTGCAAAACATTGACTCTCAGGCATTAACACTGCCCAGTGTGACCACAAGAGACAGATCACCTGCTAAGGACCACCTCCAGCCAAAAGGACCACAGCATCCTATGCCAGCAGTCAGAAACTGTTAAAGCTGATTACAGCAGCTACAACACCTCTGCTACAGCCAGCATCCGAGCCTACGTCAGACGACAGAAAAGGCCGAAATGGAAGAAGACTTCAAAGCAGAACTCTCCTCCCTCAGAAATCCGCATCACATAGTGAGTCATCGCCTAAGCGCTACGGCCTTCTTCCGCCACGATCACCTGATATTTGCGGAACTCAGTCCATAAGGCCTACAGAGAACATAGCGCTGCCTCCATAAAGACTGTTTAAATCCTGCCTATCTCTGCACATCACAAATAACTGTTTCTTCAGGGTACACCACAGCAGCAGATCTTCAGCAGAGACTCAGCAGATGTTACAGCCTGCTGGGAACAGCCAAGCACCAGACAGGATGCCCTGAGACAACATGGAGTTGACCACTTTCATCGGACCCGAAAGAAGGCGCCCCGTGGAAACCCAGCTGGCAACCTAGGAGCCACTTACCCGTTCCGGCCAAACAGTCATCGAGGCATTCATCTCAACACCAGACACCTGTCCAGAGAGCAAAACAGTGCAACTACGTCTGAGCCAGCAGAGATCCTGATGACATCAAAGGAGCTGATTCTACAAGAAGCCTTAACAGGAGGATGTAAAAATCCAAATCAGACTCTTTTTAACCACGAGTGGCATAAGAAACGAACAACCCTCTTGAAAACCCTCCTACTGAGGAAACGTCCAGATCTCTGCAACCTGCTTGTCGACCACAGAGACAGTCATCCTAACACAAGATGAGCATGGCACCCAGGCCATCAACTGAGGTATTATTGAAACAAGAAGTTCCCACACACCTGACCAGCAGCTCCACAAGCATGTACACCCCCTCTCTTCACCAGCTAAGACCTGCTGAAATGTTTTTGAGCCTCTGAGAGACTTTAAGCATCACAATAGAATTGGGCTCAAGGACGGGAACTTCTGCTTTCCAGCCAGCCAACTCGTCTGAAATGCATTGCCAGTTCACAAAAGTTAGGCATGACATCTCAGCTGGTCACGTGAACTCAGTATCAAGGTCGAAGCAGCCGACGACCCAAACGTTGTTTCCATTGGACTTTTGCCTGTCAACCACGGCAACGGCCCAGGACACCTATGCCTTGAACTTGAAATGGAATAACCAATGCTGAACCTGCTACTTCCTGGTTCTCACGAATCTCACAGCCCCATGGGGGGCCCTGTCAATTGCGAGAACTTTCAACAGCCCAGAGCTTTGCACTCTGGTGAATAAATGAGACTGTAGCACCTGCATTCACCAAAAGGGGTCACTGCTCAGCTCAACACACAGTGTGACCACGCCTTCAACCACACATATTCAATGGAATACGTGGAGCATGGCCCACTCTGGAAGCCACACCACCTTTTTACTTAATAAGTCATCTTTTTGCAGCGTGCATACTGTACAAGTGAGTACATTTACAAAAGATTTTGAACAATGTCTTTATGAAGAGAATGACAGCGGATTACTACTCTAAGGAGATGGACCACGCCCTGCACCTGCCATCAACTGCCAGTGCTAGAGCCGCTCTTCACAAAAGACAACGATGCAAACTAATGTCAACCACGTGGCCCCACTCACAGAACCACATGACATTACATCCCAAGCTAGCTGCATCCTGGGCTACACAGAACACCACCTACAAGGTTTGTGAACTGTTAAAAATAACTGCCCACTCATGTAAATGAGCGCACAAGACGGTGTCAGGCACACACAAATGGCACCTGCGCTTAACCACATGCCTGATTTACCCTTGCTGAATGGAGTTCCTTCTGAAAGCTGGACTTGCTACAAAGCAGTAGCACCCACAACCTAAGGAATGCACAAGGACATAACACTCCCATCCATGCAGCAGCAATATGTACACATATACAAATTCAACACTTGCGACCTTGAAATTGCATTTGTCAACATGTTATCCTTTACACGAATATGACAGATTTTAAGATCATAAAACTGAAAAAGTAAACCCCATCGAATGAAACGCTGGTTAGAATTTATGCTGTGGATAGAAACTAAAGGGTTTTGACCAGTGTACACAGTAAGTGGAACAATAGATGAAACATTCACAAAAAGGTTTTAAGCAAAAATCAGAGGCAAGGTTTCTTTTCCAATAGTTAAATAAAGCTTTTGATGGACATCAAATTATCTAGAAAAATAGCTAACATGATGCTCGACCCCTAGAAAATCATCCTGGAGTAAAACAGCCCCCTCCCCATAATCACAAGCATCTACAGCTAGCTTAAATGGCCTACTACAATCAGGGGCAGCAAGAACAGGGAAACTACTCAGTAATGTCTTCAGATTGTCAAAGGCAACTTGACATGATTTAGTCCACACAAACAGAACCTTTGGGCTAAGTAGGTTAGTTAAAGGTACAGCCAAAGTATCAACATTTTTGCAAAAAGTTCTATAATAAACTCCCATGTCTAGGAACCATTTTGTTCCCTCCTGGATGATGGTACAGCGAAATTCACAATTGCTTCAAATTTCGCTCCTATAGAAGAAGCGTTTCCATGCCCAACAACTCTGCAACTGTAACTAACTGTGGCTTGTCCGTACTGACACTTTTTACTGTCAAATTTGTAGCCACTAGCCTCCCTAATACTTCCTTTAGCTGGGCTAAGTGTTGAGACCACCTAGAACTGAAAATGAACAGGTCGTCAATTTAAGCCTCCCATCAAATCACTCCTTGCAACACTTTATTTATAAGGCATTAATAGGTGTCAGGTGAATCTCTCATTCCGAATGCCATAACTTGTAATAATTGGGGTGACATTCAATATAAAATTATAAACAGTATTTATAAACTAATATATATATAAATATAATCTTTCATATGAATACAACTCACATGTTATGTTGTAGTATGGGATATTTTGGCGATACCAGTAAAGTCATCAAATACAATCAGTTTCTTGATATTTCTTTATTTTATTCATATACAATAACTAAGCAGTTTTGCTAGTAGGTAGAAAGCACAGGCACATGTAAACAAACATCAAGTCAAGTGTACACATATGTTACAACTGTTTAAATAGTACAGCTTCAATGCAAATGCCATTTGGTAACTAATTAACCCCCAGAACATCGTCCTGAAGTAACGATGAAAATGATCATAGTACAGCTGTAACTCCTGGATCAATCTATTAAACTTCCAGTGCTTGTCATGATTCTGTCTCTTCTGGTCAGATATTTCGTTGTTTTGAGGCAGAATCAGAACGGAACTCCCCGTTTCATGTAGAGTGAGGCTTTTTGGCGCTATTGGCTTGCCATACTCTATCTCTGGTCTGCATCTGTTCCCGCCCTTTCGTCTTGTTATTGCTTGTTAATTAGTTCATGCCCTGCCTGTCCCTACTTGATTTCTTCACTGTAAATAGTCCTCATGTTCCATTGTCCTGTGTCGGTCATTGTATATCTTGTGTTAGCTGTCTGTGGTTTCACATCCGTGTCTCTGAGGAACATACCACCTCTATCTTAAGTAAGTCTAGTCTTAGTGTTAGTTTATTGTAGTTTTGTCAAGCGTTGTATTTAGTCTTTGTTAGTCCAGTATTAGTTAGTGTAGTTCCTGTTTGCCTGTTCTTGTTATCATGTCTTGTTTTACCCCCTCGTGGGTTTTGTATTTTATGTTCAATAAATCCCTGTGTTAACCCCTTCATCCCCGCTGGCTGCGATTGGGTTCTTCCTAGCATTTCATGACTGTGCTCCTCTCTTCTCAAGAATAGGGTGAACCCAATATCGTCTTTTTCTCTTCCTTTGCTCATTCAGGCAAAAAACAATAAACTCATCTTTGCTGCTGGAGAAATCTGTTGCAAGTATGTAAAGTAAACAGTGCTAGTAGCCTGTATTGCTACGCGTTATGCTTTAAGCTTTTCTTCTCAGCAGCCGAAGCCTGAATAGCGGTTGAGCGCCACCTAATGTTTAGGCGTGAAATGTATTCTCCATCAGCACCATCTACCGTGCGGGTGTCAAATAGAAGAAAGTGAACATTCGTTTCGACGTTGATACGAAAACTTGGTTCGTCGGGTATTCGTTTCGCTTTTTCACATCTCCTGCAATCTGAACGGGCCTTTAGTATGAAGGTATAAGTTTACCTTACAAAAATCTATACAAAAGCGAAGTGATCCATCATTTTCTCAACTAATCAACAAGAGGAACTCCAAGAGCTACATGTATGTTTAGCTATGCTAAATGCCAACATATACTCTTCCTGAGTGCGCAAAAGCTGGCACTTAACAGGATACACCTGATACGGATGTTGCTTTAAGGTATTAGTTATAAGATACATTTAAATAGTTCAGAATAGTAATTGACTTGGTGACTATTGTCATCGGTGGCCGCAGCAAAGGGTTTGGATTTGTGTGCTTGAAGCCCCAGCTCAAGCCAGTACAGCAATGATCGGCGGGGTCATTGTAAACAGATGGCTTAATGATGCCTTCTCGCGGGTCATGGACCAGGATACGTCTGTGTCTGACTGTGAATGGACCCCCGTGGTCCTGTGTGCAAACCAGATGGTGCTTCCTCCTGGACACTTTGGTGCTGTTGTTCCACAGGTCAGAAGTGAAACAGTAACATCTAAACAGAAATAAATTAACTGATTGTATCATATATAATAGCAGGTAAATATCTAAATTTATTTAATTCCAATAAGCTTATAGCGTTAGTTCTGGCAGGCCACGACAGTCAAACCCGCTTATCAGCTGATTCAGGTCAACCAATAGGAAAGCCTCACGTAATAGGTCGGGGCATTTAAATCTTCCATTTTGGCATGCATGGTCACATCAGCAGAAAAAATGGGGAAGAAGACCCAGTACTGTAGGCAGTCCAGAATATCCAGTCCTCCATTACAAATATGGATGCTCAAATTCAAGCCTTGGAACATCGTCAGCCTTCTTCAATCTCCACGACGACCAGTTCTTCAACACCAGGCTTTTCTTCCTATGCAGATATACCCGGCCCGTCTGCTTCTCCAATCGAAAGTCAAAGCATCATGCCGCACAGGTCACTAGCGACCGCTATTCCAGCTCCTTCTTCCGGATCGACATTCTTCCCTCCTGCCACTGCTATTACGCCCCATCTACGAGCTCAAATCCTAGCAGGTAAAGACATAAATTTGGTTAAAATCATGCTTGGCGCTGGGTATGACAAACGAATAGTAGATTGCGGGAACATTTCTGTGTTTTTAAAAGACAAAGACCACAGGCTGCAAAAGTGCCTCACCATGTCTGAATTCAATGTTGCCTTCGGTACATTTCGGTACATTTAGAGACGTTATATGCCAATCTTATCCTGAGCGCTGGTAAGAGTTTGATTCATATTTGAGCATTATTTCGGATCTGGCTATTACATAGGGCGGCTCGCTCTTTTACGAATATCATAAATCCTTCTCTTCCAAATCTACATACAAAGATTAGTTCCGAATTATGCTTCTGGTCCATACTTTGCGACGATGGAACTGTATTTCCTATTTCTATAATGATTTTGTGGAATCCTCCTTTAATTTTAGGTTTTTCACAGACGCCACGCCTTCTATCGGATTTGGAGGTATTTTCAACAATCAATGGTTCGCAAATACTTGGCCATCCGAACTGCGTATTTTACCTCATAACATTTCTGTGGCAAGGGGGGCGTGGTTTAGCAAGGTCTGCGGCAGGAGAGAGAGCTGGGAGACGAGTGGTGAGGGAGGTGAGCACCTGCAAACACTCAACACCTGTGTGTAATTCCAATAAGGGCGTGGAGAGACCGGATATAAGGAGGAGATCGAGAGACCGAAGGAGAGAGATACCGACTGCGGACTAGAGACTGAAGGAATCGCTTGCTGAGACGTCAAACTGGAATACGGTTTGGACTTTATGATTTACGGACTCTCTAATAAACTTACGTCTCAGTCTCGCCAACCTCGTCCTCTTCCTTCACTTTAAAGTGAACCCCACTACAATTTCATCGACAGCATTACTCGAATATATCCAGTAATCATAGCTTGTTTACTATGGGGTAACCAATGGTCAAAGAAGAATATTATTGTTTACTGCGATACCGAACCCACAGTGCACATAATTAATAAAGGCCGCTCAACGATTCCTTTCATTAATAGCTTCTTGAGACGTCTCATGTGGATAAGCACCATATGCAATTTCACACTACACGCTGCCCATATACCAGGCCTCGATAACAAAATTGCAGATTTTTTTTCTCAATTTAAAAATCTGTGCCCGGACGCTTCAACCCAGTCTGAATTGCCCAACTTTCATTTAGACTGTCCTCGACTAAACAATACTTTGAAAACTTATCTGCATTCAGCCGCCAAACTCATGTGAGCTGGTTTGGCAAAATCCACCTTAAAAACATATGACTCTGCATGGCTTTATTTCATTTTGCTAATTTTTTTCCGTCCCTGTACACGAATATGAGAACTTTTTCGTTTGAGTTACTATAATGCCATCCAATTTGTCGTCATAGATCCAATGCACAATCTAACCCTAGGTACAGCAAGACATGTATTCCGACTATGGACAGAATTGGGAATTTTAACAGCAAATAGCCTTCATGAACTTCAATCTAGGGTGGAAAACATCAAAGTACCTCATGATGTTGGAAGAATTTCCTTTAGAATTACATCATGCTTTTCAGGCTTTAAAGTGGATCAGTGGAAAAACCATTTACTCCCTGTTTAGCCTAAAGGGGCTTATTGACAGCAGACACTGTGACTTGTGGTTTGACTCTAGAGCAGAGGATGATACAAGCCTGCACAGAGTCAATTCAGTCAGTAGAATGGAAGTATCAGATGGATACCTGCAAAACATTTGAGGAACCCACCATTGACCCCTATCAGAAACACGGCCAGCTAGACATTAGAAACATGTCAGTGTGAAAAAAAACAACTTCACATAATGCAGTAGATATATATATATATTATTGCCACTTCTCTGATTCTCGTTTGTACTCCAGTGTGGTGACCACTCATTACTGATGCTCCATCATACCCTTGTCCAACAAGATTTTTTTGTATTCTATACCACATTTCTCCAAGTACCCAATACTTTTTTTTGTTAATCCTGCAGCATCTAACTGCCCCGCTTCTTGGAATTCGAATAAAACTTTCATGTACTGTGCCATCGTAAAAGTACCTCAGCACAAAAGGCTATCTGTTATTTTTGTCCTTCGTGTCATCAGCTATAACAGCAAAATGCTCACTCTTCTTTACCTCCTCAATAATTTCATCACGCACCATTCCTGCTAAACATTCCAGAATCTCATTTTAAATTGTGTTGCTAGCGTATTTTGCATTTTTTGCACGTTGTGTCAATTGCTTTTTAACTTTTGTATCATGTTTACCAATTAAATGTAAAATCTTTGATGATGTGGCTGAATCCTCATGTGCTCGCTGGGCAATATTCTGTGTAGCTGTGAGAAGACGAACTACCGCTAAAGTTTTCACAAAATTCCGATTTTCAATCATCTTTTTTTTATGGTCACGATCCATCAGTGCAAACAGTGATGAGTTGTTCTCTCCCATTCTTCTGTTTTCAAGCCAGGCAGTCATTGCATTAACACGGTCATCTAATTTTGCATGCAAACTGAATCCACTGTCTTTAAACATGGCTTTCTTCCAGTTTGAGTATCCATTTAAAGATGTAAACACACTATTTGCAGCATTAGGCAGTGCAAACTGCCTACATGCAAAGCAGTATGCTGCATCCTTTGCTTGTGAACACTCCGGCCATGTATGTGTCTTATACCACTCACTGTGAAAACTTCTTTTTGCACCGCCTTGGAATCGTTTAGGGAATGTCTGCAAGTAGATCCGTCACTTTTGAATCTGGATATATCTAACAATGATGTAAGAAATAATGAGTAAATAAATGATTGTTTAAGACAATACTAATAAGCAAAGATTAAACAAAGCAAAGTAAAAATGACTGTCCCCTCATCATTGTTTTATTGATTGGTTAAGAGCCACTGTTCTATCAATTTTTTTTAACCCAAAATGGTTACAAGCAGACATGGCTGTAATTTCCAGCTCATCCAAAACACTTTCATTATGTGGTGGTTTAGGTTTGCCTCTATACCGACCTTTACTAAATCAGTGCTGCCAACTCTCACGCTTTTGCCGTGAGACACGTTTTTGCCCGTTTTCACACGCATTCATGCCACACCAATTTCTCACTCTCTTAAACTTTAAATCTTGAAATAAATTAATTGTTTGTGCGTGTGTCTGTGAACATGATTTAGTGTGGTAAATGTAAACTCAGCTGTCATAACAAGCTGCACGAGAGCACCTTTTTAACTTCGTGGTATACTTCATGCTCAAAACATCAGCTCATAGCATTGTTTATTTACTCGCATGGCATTTATCTTTTTATGAACAGACCAAAGAAAAGGACTCTGTGTGGATGAAGACTTTTTCTCATCTGTAGGACCAAACAGCACTTCGAACAGGTAAGATGTATTCCAAAGAATTTAACATAAATACAGGAAAGTTGTGCAATAGAAGTAGGCATGTTTTTGTAACTGAGAGAGTAGAGATACGGTTTCAGAGATGTACCGTAAGAGACCTTTGCCAGGAAAAAAACGAAACCTTTTATTTAAAGAACCAGCCAAATGAGAAAAGACAGACAAACATACCAGCACTGTGTTGTTTTTGGCTGAACATGAATCATCAAGTGCTCTTAAGAATACTATTATTTACAACATAGGTTAGGCTTCAGTTAAGAATTAGTTTAATATCATTCTAATCAAAATTTCAATCAACCTACCTTACCTAGGTCAAATCTTAAACAATGGTCTATGAATAAGGCTTTATTGTGGTACATAGGCAGTCATTTAGGCACAACAATAGTTTTCTGGTTAAGTGTTCAGCTCAAGTCTAGAAGGTCCTACAAGTTATTATGCCGAACATGTATCAGAATAAGTTCAGGTATTGCACATCTTTACACTGTAAGCCCGGAGGAGTTGAGTTTACTTAAAAAAATGAAGGAAACCTGTTGCCCTAAAAAACTAAGTTAAAAACTAATGATTACTTAACAACTTGAGTGAAGTCTACTTAAACATATACGCTGTTCTAATAACTATTTTAAGATGAATCTACTTAATGTTTTAATTTCTTCTAATATCTCTGTCCAATTGTTCCACTTATCTTCTTAATTGCATTAAATTATTTACAAAAGTAATCAAACAACAAAAATATTTTTCTTGTTCTTTTATTGAAAACATTTAAAACTAATTTGCCCTCAAGTTTTAGAGGATAAGAATGTATCTTGTCGTAAACGTAACTTTGAGCCTTAATCAAATGCTTAAAATGTGTAGAGTATTCCCTTAATAACATGAAAGCTTGGTTTAACATTTTCACTTAAGCACATAACATACTATATTGTCTATACAAATATAACAAATGTATAACATGTTTTGTTTTTACCATCAGGCAACTACACTGTAATGTTCTCAGCTTATGAGAAAGAACAATGGATCTATTGATCACATTAGAAATGTAAATATCAATGTAAATAACTTGGATAACCAAACTTTGTAAGAACAATACCAGCATTTACATTAAACTGCATTGTTTACATTAAACAAAGAAAGTGAACCTTTCCCTGAATAAAATCTAGTGTGCCATGCAGTATTTCAACCATTTGGTTTTGGGTCCTGCTTTTAGTCTCCACAAAAAAAATACAAGGCACCAAATATTTACTAGTAAAAAAAGCTCTTATCTATTGAACAAAATCGGACCATGGCCTTTTTTCCAAAAGTACAGTAAGGACTTTTAGTGGGTTCGTGGGATTTTCGCAATGTTAATAAATTGCCATCGGACGGATAGTGGTGCGAAGGGATCGTAACCTCCAAAAAGACGCCCGGTTGCCTACAAGTAAATGGGCGAGCGGGCACTTTTCTCCTTACCCAAGTAAGGACATTTAGTGGGTTCGTGGGATTTTCGCAATGTTAATAAATTGCCATCGGACGGATAGTGGTGCGAAGGGATCGTAACCTCCAAAAGGACGCCCGGTTGCCTACAAGTAAATGGGCGAGCGGGCACTTTTCTCCTTACCATGGGTAAGTCAGCAAAATAGCCCACCAATGACGAAATGGACGCCTCTAGGGGCGCTCTTGAGTTGCAGTGGTCTCGTGAAAGACCCCTAACCTGGTATTTTTCCCACCTTCCACCTATGACATTACATATGGCCTCCCCCCCCGCCCATGGAACCACTATTGTGCCCACTTACCTATTATGACCCCCCCCCTCGCCCATGGAACCACTATTGTGCCCACTTACCTATTATGACCCCGCCCCCTCGCCCATGGAACCACTATTGTGCCCACTTACCTATTATGACCCCACCCCCTCGCCCACGGAACCACTATTGTGCCCACTTACCTCTTATGACCCCTCCTCGCCCACGGAACCACTATTGTGCCCACTTACCTCATATGACCCCCCCCACGCCCGCGGAACCACTATTGTGCCCACTTACCTCATATGACCCTACCCCTCGCCATGGAACCACTGTTGTGCCCCATTACCTCATATGCACCTCTAAGCTCCAACCCCGTGCCCACGGACCACAAATTGTGCCCCCTGACCACATATGCACCTCCAGCATCGCTCGTGGAACCAACTTTGTGCCCGTGTGCCCTTTCGGCCCAATGTTGATACACGAGTACCGGCGAGGTACCGACATGCGACTGACAAAATTTGGTGTGTTTACGACCATGATTTTATGTCGAGGAAGCCTCGCGTCAGGCATTTATGGTCGCACACACCTGTGCTTTACGCATGTCAATGGGGGGCCCGTGCCGCTCCGCCATGTCGATTTTCGGATCGCTAGGGCATTCTGGGGGTTTACGGTGACAAGCCCGCCTGCAGTTTATGCGCATTCATGTTTTACGTGGCCAACTCAATGGAAGCCCATTCATTTCAATGGCTATTCATTCCGATGGCGCATGGGCGTTGCCCCGCATGTCTCTGCGGGGTTCTATCGGCCCGAGCTCGACGTATGAGTACCGTCACTGTCCGACATGCTACAGACAATGCGCGCTATTGCTTGTTAATGCGTTAATAGTTCAAGAGCTCAGCAAACTTATTCTTGCATATTGTACTCTAATGGAAAATGCATGAGTTTCAATGGGTTGAATGCAAAGTTCTTCTGGGAAGCTTCCTGTCGTTTGCTTTGGTCGCACATTCCTGAGCTTTAGGCATGTTGACGGGGGGCCCTAGTTGCTCCGCCGTGTCGATTTTCGGATCGCTAGGGCATTCTGGGGGTTTACTGTGACAAGCCCGCATGCAGTTTATGCGCATTCATGCGTTTTGTGGGTTAATGCATGGAAGCTAAGACGAGATCTCGTGAGACGATATCTCGCGAGATTCGGTTGGTCTCGCGAAATCCGACTGGTCTCGCGAGAACGTAACAATCCTCATGCAATTGGCACCATGGAGGGTGAAATGACGATCGAAGATGCCCCGCCACATTTAAATCGTTTGTGTGGCAACATTTTGGGTTTCCGGTGGAGATAAAAACGGCGAAAGAATAACAGACAAGACAAAGACAATATGTAAACATTTTAAGAAATTAATACCATACACCTCTGCTAACACGACCACCATGCAGAAACACCTAGAAAATAACCACAGCTCTTTAAAAGCTGCGAAAACGGAGAGCAATTCTGGTCGCATGAAAGGGCAAACAACGATAACAAATGCCTTTGCAGCGAAACTTCCAACGTCAAGTGCAAGAGCCACGGCAATAACGAGAGACATTGCCGTTTTTATTGCTGCTGATATGAGGCCATTTTCTGTGGTGGAAAATCTGGGATTTCGGCGACTCATCCATACACTTGAACCAAAGTACGTGATCCCGTCACGCACACATTTCACTCGAGTGCAAGGTAAAAGTTGTACAGACTCTAAAAGATGCAGAAACCATTGCATTAACTACTGACGGTTGGACGTCTAGGTGTACGCAGAGCTATATTACAATAACAGCCCACACAATTAACAGTAACTGGGAAATGGTACATTTTGTACTGCAGACACGCCCACATTTCGAATCCCACACAGTGTAAACATCGCTGAAGTTTTACAAGCAGCTGTCACTGACTGGGGTCTTACGAAGCTAAACCACGGCATCGCTATTGTGACAGATAATGCGCATAACATGGATGTGGCTGTGCGCGAGGCAGGATTTGAGCCGCACATAAAATGCTTCGCACACACAAATTGGTTACTGATATTTGTGCAGGGTTATTTGTGTTTATTTAAATTTATACTGTTTGTGTTTATGTTTATTTTTGTGCATTTACGTGCCTGTGATTTTGTGACAAAATATTTTAGCAGTGTTACTGCATTGTTTACTGTTTATTGTTACTGCAGTGCATAGTGCATAATATAATTTATTAAAATTAAAAACATTTAATTTGTTTCAAAGTCTCGTCTCGTCTCGTTCTCGTGAACCCAGTCTCGTGTCTCGTCTCGTCTTGTGGGATAAGTGTCTCGTCACACCCCTAATGGAAGCCCATTCATTTCGATGAGCCATACAATCCGATGAAGCATGGGCGTTGCCCCGCATGTCTCTGCGGGGTTCTATCGGCCCGAGCTTAACATATGAGTACCGTCACTGTCCGACATGCGACAAACAATGCGCAGTGTTCTTGTTACTTTTAAAGAGGTCAGCTAACTTTTTCTTGAATATTGTACTGTTTTGGAAAATGAATAAGTTGGAATGGGTTGAATGCAGAGTTCTTCTAGGAAGCTTCCTGTCCTTTGCTTTGGTCGCACATTCCTGAGCTTTTGGCATGTGGACGGGGGGCCCTAGAAGCTCCGCCGTGTCGATTTTCAGATCTCTAGGGCATTCTGGGAGTTTACTGCGACAAGCCCACGTGCAGTTTATGCGCATCCATGCGTTTTGTGGATTAATGCATGGATGCCCATTCATTTCAATGAGCCATTCATTCCGATGCCGCATGGGCGTTGCCCCGCATGTCTCTGCTGGGTTCTATCGGCCCGAGCTTGACGTATGAGTAGCGTCGCATTAACGTGGCATGTTGCACAAAATGCGGTCAAGTTGCGACCGCATTTAAAGGGCACGCGGCAATGGATTAAATGCGGTTCTCCTTAACCACTTGCTGGGCAAAATAGGTGTTTCATGGCCACGCTTTCCTTGTCGTCTGTGTAAATTGCCATCGGGCACAATAGTGGTTTCATGGGCAAGTGTCTGTGTAAATTGCAAACGGGCACAATAGTGGTTTCGTGGGCATGTTTCCTTGTAATCAATAGAGCGTCTGTGTAAATTGTCATCGGGCACAATAGTGGTTTCGTGGGCATGTTTCCTTGTAATCAATAGAGCGTCTGTGTAAATTGCCATCGGGCACAATAGTGGTTTCGTGGGCATGTTTCCTTGTCATCAATAGAGCGTTTGTGTAAATTATATTGTTTCCTTGTAATCAATAGAGCGTCTGTGTAAATTGCCATCGGGCACAATAGTGGTTTCGTGGGCATGTTTCCTTGTCATCTATAGAGCGTCTGTGTAAATTGCCATCGGGCACAATAGTGGTTTCATGGGCAAGTGTATGTGTAAATTGCCATCGGGCACAATAGTGGTTTCGTGGGCATGTTTCCTTGTAATCAATAGAGCGTCTGTGTAAATTGCCATCGGGCACAATAGTGGTTTCATGGGCAAGTGTCTGTGTAAATTGCCATCGGGCAGAATAGTGGTTTTATGGGCAAGTGTCTGTGTAAATTGCAAATGGGCAGAATAGTGGTTTCATTGTCACGCTTTCCTTGGTATCTATAGAGCGTCTGACCTCTGCACACAGCAATACATTGGTGGTTTTTTTCATGTATTGTGTGCATTGTAGACAAATAAACCACACTGATTATTGAATTCATCTTTATTCGTTAATAATATCTTTTTATTGTGTATATTTAGTGTGCAATTGATTCATTTTGCAGCCATTGGCTGCAATAGTCCACATGCGGCGTGGAAAATGCGCGTAGTCCAGAAATGTCGGAGGTGAGCAATCCATAAACTGCGTAAAAGTCCAGAAATGTCGGAGGTGAGCAATCCATAAACTGCGTGCGCGTAGTCCAGAAATGTCGGAGGTGAGCAATCCATAAACTGCGTGCAAAATGCGCGTAGTCCAGAAATGTCGGAGGTGAGCAATCCATAAACTGCGTGCAAAATGCGCGTAGTCCAGAAATGTCGGAGGTGAGCAATCCATAAACTGCGTGGAAAATGCGCATAGTCCCGGAGGTGAGCAATCCATAAACTGCGTGGAAATGCGCGTAGTCCAGAAATGTCGGAGGTGAGCAATCCATAAACTGCGTGGAAAATGTGCATAATCCAGAAATGTCGGAGGTGATTGTCCTGGGCTGTAATAAAGAGTCGGCAAGGCTGGACCGGCATCTGAAGGCCCACACCGAGCTGACGGTGGCATCGCGCAGCCGGCACGTAAGTGAGATGAAGAGGCTTCTTTGTCTCAAGCAATTGGCTGCTCTGCGGGCCTCAGACCTGGAGGTGCCCATGGTGTCAACGCTGGACCTCATGGAAGAGGAGGAGGGAGAGGTTGCTCGCGACCAATCAGGGGGCGGAGGAGCCGGAGGAAAGTGGGTGTCCGAGAAGAGCTTGCGTCATGGCGAGGGAAACCGTGGCCCAGCTCAACTCCCAGGTGGACACCCTCACGTCCACCCTGAAGGAGCTTTCCAGGCGCTTTCGCATCATGCAACGCCGCTCACACCGAAGGCCTTCGGACTTTAGGCGCCAGGCGAAACAACTCCTTTCCTCATTTGCGATCGAGGAAGGGGTCGCGGAGGAAAATGCAGTGCCGCCCTCACCGAGGCAGCAAACCGACCCTGAGCCTGATCCTTCCCCTCAGCATTCCTCCTCCCAGGCGTCGTGCAGCAAGTCCCCTGTGACGTCTGGGGAGTATGGGCTTCCCCAGTTCCCGGACCACATCGCGGTCTTGAGTGAGTGTGACTCTCCGCCTGTGGCCCCTTGAAGGTTATGTGCTGTTTTGTGTGTCTTTGAGTTAACCTGTCTCTTTTTTGCTGTCTCTCTTTCCAGATACACTGATGGAGCAATACAGGGCCCATCAGGAGGGCCCCGACCCCTCCACTAAGCTGCGGGACAATGTGGCCAGCAAGGTGTACCGCATAAAGCGGTTTATTGCGTACATGGCCCAGGGAGGGGGCAAGCTCCAGACCCTGGACTTCCTCAACCATACAGAGAGGATGCCGCGCTTTTTGTGACAAAACAGTGTTTTGCGTTTCCCTACTGACTGTCGTTCTGTCTCTTTGTTTTTTTGTCTATCTGTCTGCAGGTGGGTAAAGAAACTGAGAACCATGGCGATTCAGGAGACCACGATAAATCATTATTTAAAAAACATAGCCCAGTTTATGGACTACGTGGCTGCAACACCCCCTCCGACCTGCCGCCTCTCCAAGAGGGTCTTATTCTCTATCAGAAGGGAGGTGAGGATGATGCTGCGGTGCATGAAGCGCCCGGTCACTTTGCACCAGATGACAGTGAAACGGGCCAAAGACGGGCAGCTCATCCCCAAGGCCCTCTTGGAGAAGTGCAGGGAGGAGGCGAGAAAGAAAATACCCCAAATTCTCGGTAAGTCGATGTCTTCAGTGGTTAGTTACAGTTCACTATCCTTTACTAAAGCTCCTGTTATTTTGTGTTCCTCCAGATGAGCTGGAAAATACCAAGGCCCAGAAGACCCAGTTCCGGTTGTATGGGTATTTGACAGCGTTCCTGGCCTCAATCTATGGTCACCGCTGCGGGGTCTTCCAAAACATGACCATAGATGAGGTCAGGAACGCGACAAAGACGGCAAATACCTACCTCATCAATGTAAGTGATCTCCCTGTGTGTGTGTGTGTGTGTGTGTGTGTCTCTTCTCTTGCTCATTTCTGACACGTTTTCTTGGATTTTGTTCGCAGGTCAACTTGCACAAGACCAACCAGGCCTTCGGACCGGCACAAATTGCGCTCTCCGCAGAGGAGTACTGCTGGTTCGAGCGGTTCTTGGGGATGAGGGAGGAATTGGTGGGCGGGGTCGAGGCCAAGCTCATTTTTTTTACATCCAGTGTCAATCCCTTCAAAAATCTGAACAGTCACTTCCAGGCGGCTTGGAAGGAGATGGGGCTTCCAAAAAGCCCCACATTCACAGACCTCCGGTCGGCCATCGCCACTCATGTAAGTTTGAGATTTTGTCCTTTTTTTGTGTGGATATATTGTGTCTAAATCCTCTCTTTTCATCTCTCTTTCTACAGGCAAGGAACAATGGCAGTGTTGAGGATCGAACAAGACTGTCACGCTTCATGTGTCACGACACAAGGACGGCTGACAAGTTCTACGCATGTAATCTCAACACGAAGGAGGCATGGGAGCACAGGCAGCTATTCGAAAAGGTGCTGGAGGGGCCTGACGTCCCGGACGAGCCCATTGGCAAGGTCGGCAAGAGGCCTTGCAAGCGGAAGTGGTGTGAGAATCCGTCTCCGCTCACCTCACAGACCACAAGTGAGGATGAAGCGGAGCCTGTCTACCAGGAGTCGGGAGTATCCTCAGTGGAGTCTGAAGAGTAGGTTTGTCTCCTGTCACAGTCATGTCTCCTGTCACAGTCATGTCTCCTGCCTATTGCTAACCTTTGTCTCTCTTTTTTTCACGCAGAACTCATCCGATGGCGACCTATCTGAGGCCCAGCCGTCCGTGGCCAAATCCATGAGGCGGGCGGCCATTGTCCTGACGCCTCTGAAAATAAGATGGTCCCCGGCAAAGACACCTCGCAAGCTTGGGAAAGAATACCCCTCCAGCGCCTGATCCAGTGCCCGACCCGTGATCCTGTCCTGTGATCCGTTGTGTGATCCTTTGTTCCTCGCTTGACCCGCGTTTCACTCTGTAAAAAAGGTTTAAGCATGTATATAATCAACAACAGTATGATACATTATTGAGCATGTGTTTGCATTCTCATTTGTATCATTCACTACATTCTACACTAGTATGTGGTGAATGTATGCAAAAGGCCCAAAAACATTACATTGTGAAGAGGTCACAGGTTAAAGTGAGCTCATATGGATACAAAGGCCTTCTTCAGATGCTGTAAAAAGACACAAATGAGAATGCAAACACATGCTCAATAATGTATTATACTGTTGTTGATTATATACATGCTTAAACCTTTTTTACAGAGTATGAATGTTAAAGCTTCTGATGCAGGCCGTGCATGCACGTTATGCTTAGGTGAGACAAATTATAGAGTCTTTTTTATAGAATCTTGTAATATAGAATGTGATGATCATATGCAAAAGGTAATAATACATGGCATTGGGGCAGTGTGTGCACTGTGAGAGGTCAAAGTAAGATCAGGGCATACACCAGAGGCTGAAACATTCAGAACTTACAGAACAAAGTAATCAAACTATTTTAAACCAAGCAGGCCACAAGTTCTCTGTGAACGATTGAAAATCCTTTGAAGCTCAGGTGAGAGTGTCTGGAGAGCAAGATGTTTGTCAACAAACTTACCCTAACAGCCATCTTAGGCTTCGGTGAAACCACATGGTTTTGACCAGACAAGCAAGCATGCCGCATGTGAGTATATCTTTGCTTTCTTTTGAATGTAATTTTCTTTGAAAAGTCTTTTAATTCAGCAATAATTGTAGCTTAGTGTGCAATGCGATGTAGTTGTTCATTTTGCATTTGCTCATCACACTGTGCACTGTATTACATTAAAGAGCATGTGTATGCTTTCTAACCTGTGTCTTTAACAGCATCTGGGGAAGGCCCTTTGTGTGTATGAGCTCAGTTTAACCTGTGACCTCTTAACAATGCGATGTATTTGTTCATTTTGCATATGCTCATGACACTCTGCACTGTCTTACATTAATGTGTTTGCTTTCTAACCTGTGTCTTTTACAGCATCTAATGTCTGCCCTGCATGCATGTCTGCTTATTTGAACCTTTATTTTGTCTTCCAGGTTCCAAGGTCTGAATGCCCCCTGTGCCACAAGGACATTACTAATTTTAAGCAGCACCTTAGGGTGATGCATAAAATCACAAATGTTCAGGAGCACCAGTTATGGCAGAAGTTGGCAAGGGGCAGAGTCTTCCTTGGAGGACAGATCTGCCCCTTGTGCAATGTGTTTTTTAAACAATTTGAAAAGCACTTCAAAACTGGCCATCCAGACATCTCTGTAAGTCATTGATAAAACACATTTAATTGTTGCCTTATTGCTTAGTTGTCTACACACTTAGATGTCAATTTGTTTTTTTCAGTCAGTTAAGAAGAGCAAAATTGTCAAGAGAATGGAGAGAGAGGTCACCATGGGGAAGTTACGAGAGCTGGAGGCCAGCAACCCTGCCATCCCCATGGTCACCCTAAAGAATGAGCCGCAGGGCAATTCCGGTAGGTGGTTGGTTGTCAATAAAAAGTGTGTATAATACTCAACTACTCTCTCATGACATAATAAATCTCAAGTGTTGTGTGACTCTCGTGTTTTCCCAGGAAACCCCATCGCTCCTGATACCCTCAACATGAACACCCACCCTTCTTCCCCTGATGTGCCTGCCACCCCTTCCTTCAGCTCCTCTCCTCTCTTCGTCCCTCCCTCTCCACCCATCGTCCCTCCCTCCCTCCCTCTCCACCCATCAGCCCTCCCTCTCCACCCATCAGCCCTCCCTCTCCACCCATCAGCCCTCCCTCTCCTGCCGGTACAACCTACCTAGGAAGCATATTCAGTCCCCTCCTATTCAGTGAGGATGGACTGAATATGTTTGAGAACCTGGGTGAGTCTTAAGCAGTCACTGACATCTTAGTTAGTCTAAAATGTGCATTCCAACTCTGAAAACTAAACCAATGCTTTGTTTAACCACAGACATCCCCACCATCACTCTAGAGGAGGAGGAGGCCATTGCTAGTCAAATGTGTAGGTGTTCAATTGTGTTTTCGATGCTTCTATGGTGGAAAAAAGTCAGCAATTTAACAAACTCTTCCTTTTTCTTTCAGACAACATAGAGATCCATGAAATCAAGGATCTGGGTTTCAGCATGTTAATGGACCTGTAGTTTTTTTTTAATTGTATATAAATTGTAAATATTTTGTATGAATCACTTGTTTAATATGTTATATGAAATTATTTTCTAATATGTTTTATGAATCACTTGTTTATTGTAACTTGTTTAATAAAATGTCATGTTTCTAAATGCATTTTCTCTTTTATAAGATTCCACACATATTGCTTAAGTAATAGTAACACGTTAGTATTTACAAACCATTTATTTATAACAATAAAGGGCCTCTGGTCACATTTGCTCATTATTAAATATAAAATTAATTGGGTAAGATGCCATATGTCAAAATAAAGGTCCTCTAGTCAGTTTTGCTTATTATATAATATAAAGTTAATTGGGTAAGATGCCATATGTCAAAATAAAGGTCCTCTGGTCAGTTTTTGTTCATTTTTAAATATAAAATTAATTGGGTATGATGCCATATGTCAAAATAAACTCATCCGATGGCGACCTATCTGAGGCCCAGCCGTCCGTGGCCAAATCCATGAGGTGGGCGGCCATTGTCCTGACGCCTCTGAAAATAAGATGGTCCCCGGCAGAGACACCTCGCAAGCTTGGGAAAGAATACCCCTCCAGCGCCTGATCCAGTGCCCGACCCGTGATCCTGTCCTGTGATCCGTTGTGTGATCCTTTGTTCCTCGCCTGACCCGCGTTTCACTCTGTAAAAAAGGTTTAAGCATGTATATAATCAACAACAGTATAATACATTATTGAGCATGTGTTTGCATTCTCATTTGTATCATTCACTACATTCTACACTAGTATGTGGTGAATGTATGCAAAAGGCCCAAAAACATTACATTGTGAAGAGGTCACAGGTTAAAGTGAGCTCATATGGATACAAGGCCTTCTTCAGATGCTGTAAAAAGACACAAATGAGAATGCAAACACATGCTCAATAATGTATTATACTGTTGTTGATTATATACATGCTTAAACCTTTTTTACAGAGTATGAATGTTAAAGCTTCTGATGCAGGCCGTGCATGCACGTTATGCTTAGGTGAGACAAATTATAGAGTCTTTTTTAAGAATCTTGTAATATAGAATGTGATGATCATATGCAAAAGGTAATAATAATACATGGCATTGTGCAGTGTGTGCACTGTGAGAGGTCAAAGTAGGATCAGGGCATACACCAGAGGCTGAAACATTCAGAACTTACAGAACAAAGTAATCAAACTATTTAAAATCATGCAGGCCATAAGTTTTCTCTGTGAACGATTGAAAATCCTTTGAAGCTCAGGTGAGAGTGTCTGGAGAGCAAGATGTTTGTCAACAAACTGACCCTAACCACCATCTTAGTCTTCGGTGAAACCACATGGTTTTGACCAGACAAGCAAGCATGCCGCATGTGAGTATATCTTTGCTTTCTTTTGAATGTAATTTTCTTTAAAAAAGTATTTTAATTCAGCAATAATTGTAGCCCAGTTTGCAATGCAATGTATTTGTTCATTTTGCATATGCTCATCACACTCTGCACTGTATTACATTAAAGATAATGTGTATGGTTTCTAACATGTGTCTTTAAAAGCATATGAGGAAGGCCCTTTATGTGTATGAGCTCAATTTGACCTGTGACCTCTTAACAATGCAATTACATTAAAGATCATGTGTATGCTTTCTAACATGTGTTTTTTACAGCATCTGGGGAAGGCCCTTTGTGTGTATCAGCTCAGTTTGACCTGTGACCTCTTAACAATGCGATGTATATGTTCATTTTGCATATGCTCATCACACTCTGCACTGTATTACATTAAAGATCATGTGTTTGCTTTCTAACCTGTGTCTTTTACAGCATCTGGGGAAGGCCCTGCATGCATGTCTGCTTATTTGAACCTTTATTTTGTCTTCCAGGTTCCAAGGTCTGAATGCCCCCTGTGCCACAAGGACATTACTAATTTTAAGCAGCACCTTAGGGTGATGCATAAAATCACAAATGTTCAGGAGCACCAGTTATGGCAGAAGTTGGCAAGGGGCAGAGTCTTCCTTGGAGGACAGATCTGCCCCTTGTGCAATGTGTTTTTTAAACAGTTTGAAAAGCACTTCAAAACTGGCCATCCAGACATCTCTGTAAGTCTTTGATAAAACACATTTAATTGTTGCCTTTTTGCTTAGTTTTCTACACACTTAGATGTCAATTTGTCTTTTTCAGTCAGTTAAGAAGAGCAAAATTGTCAAGAGAATGGAGAGAGAGGTCACCATGGGGAGTTGCGAGAGCTGGAGGCCAGCAACCCTGCCATCCCCATGGTGACCCTAAAGAATGAGCCGCAGGGCAATTCCGGTAGGTGGTTGGTTGTCAATAAAAAGTGTGTATAATACTCAACTACTCTCTCATGACATAATAAATCTCAAGTGTTGTGTGACTCTCGTGTTTTCCCAGGAAACCCCATCGCTCCTGAGACCCTCAACATAAACACCCACCCTTCTTCCCCTGATGTGCCTGCCACCCCTTCCTTCAGCTCCTCTCTCACTCCTGAATATTCAAGCCCTCACATCAGCCCTCCTGGAAGTGCCATCCCTGCCACGCCAGCCACCCCTTAATTAAAGTCCCCCCCCCACCCATCGTCCCTCCCTCTCCTGCCGCTACAGCCTACAGGGGAAGCTTATTCAGTCCCCTCCTATTTAGTGAGGATGAACTGAATATGTTGGAGAACCTGGGTGAGTCTTAAGCAGTCACTGACATCTTAGTTAATTTAAAATGTGCATTCCAACTCTGAAAACTGAACCAAAGCTTTGTTTAACCACAGACATCCCCACCATCACTCTAGAGGAGGAGGAGGCCATTGCTAATCAAATGTGTAGGTGTTCAATTGTGTTTTCGATGCTTCTATAACATAGAGATTCTCGAAATTAAGGATCTGGGTTTCAGCATGTTGATGGACCTGTAGTTTTTTTTTAATTGTATATAAATTGTAAATATGTTCTATGAATCTCTTGTTTAATATGTTTCTATGAATTTATTTTCTAATATGTTTTATGAATCTCTTGTTTAATATGTTTCTATGAATTTATTTTCTAATATGTTTTATGAATCTCTTGTTTAATATGTTTCTATGAATTTATTTTCTAATATGTTTATGAATCTCTCTATATGTTCTATGAATTATTCTAATATGTTTATGAATCATTAAACTTATTAATAAAAATGTCATGTTTCTAAATGCATTTTCTCTTTTATAAGATTCCACACATATTGCTTAAGTAATAGTAACACGTTAGTATTTACAAACCATTTATTTATAACAATAAAGGGCCTCTGGTCACATTTGCTCTATTAAATATAAAATTAATTGGGTAAGATCCATATGTCAAAATAAAGGTCCTCTAGTCATTTAAATATAAAATTAATTGCGTAAGATGCCATATGTCAAAAAATGGTCCTCTGGTCAGTTTTTGTTCAAATAAAATATATTCATGGCCAATCATTGCCATCGGGCATGGCCATGTAAATTGCAAATGGGCACAAATGGCCAGAGAGCAACCGTAGTGGCTAAATTATAGTGGTTTCATGGGCATGTCATCTATAGAGCGTTTGTGTAAATTGCCATCGGGCACAATATCATAGGCAATTGTCAATTCTCATGGGCACGCTTTCCTTGTCATCTATGTCTGTGTAAATTGCCAATATCGTAGTATGGGCTGGTTTCATCTTTTTGTCATCTATAGAGCTTTTAAAAAAAAATTGGTTCATGCTTTCCTTGTATCTGTGTAAATTGCCATCGGGCACAATAGTGGTTCGTTATAAATGGGCAGAATAGTGGTTTCATGGGCACGCTTTCCTTGTCATCTATAGAGCGTCTGTGTAAATTGCCATCGGGCAGAATAGTGGTTTCATGGCCACGCTTTCCTTGTCGTCTATGTAAATTGCCATCGGGCACAATAGTGGTTTCATGGGCATGCTTTCCTTGTCATCTATAGAGCGTCTGTGTAAATTGCAAATGGGCACAATAGTGGTTTCATGGGCATGCTTTCCTTGTCATCTATAGAGCGTCTGTGTAAATTGCAAATGGGCACAATAGTTGTTTCATGGGCAAGTGTCTGTGTAAATTGTCATCGGGCACAATAGTGGTTTCGTGGCCACATAGGAGCTCTAGTGGCAAATGGGCAGAATAGTGGTTTGGGTGACATCGTCACCGAAAGGTGCATCGAGATAAAACTTGTTTTACGGTGCTCCGGACGACGTGAAGGGCGAGTGGGATCGCTTCCGGGCCGGAATTCAAACGTCAGGGAGCCCATTATTTTGTATATACCGACAATAGTTAGTTAGGGGGCCAAATAGTGGGTCTGCAGGCCGGGGGTGTGTGGCCAGTGGGCCCACGTGACCCCTGCCTCTCCTGGGCGGAGTTTGACCAAATAGTTAGTTAGGGGGCTAAATTGTGGGTTTGCGGCCCGGGGGGGCGTGGCCCCACGTGACCCCTACCTCTCCTGGGCGAAGTTGGACAAAATAATCAGTTAGGGGGCAAAATAGTAGGTCTGCGGGCCGGGGGGGGCGTGGCCTGTGAGCCCCACGTGACTCCTGCCTCTCCTGGGAGGAGTTTGACAAAATAGTTGGTTAGGGGGCAAAATAGTAGGTCTGCGGGCCGGGGGGGCGTGGCCTGTGGACCCACATGACCCCTGCCTCTGCTGGGCGGAGTTTGACAAAATAGTTGGTTAGGGGGCAAAATAGTAGCTCTGCGGACCGGGGGGGGGCTTTCGCTTGTGTTTCGTAATTGGGGACCGGGTCGACCCGTACGTGCACAGGCAATCTGTTAATCGGCCATCGGGCCCATTCGAGTAAACCTGCGGCGGGCTGTGGGATATACCCCTAATGGATTATGACCGACCGAACTGCAATTTTTGCCATTTTATGAGGTGAATGGAAAAGATTTTCCTGCGCGAACCCGTGTCCGCACTACTCCCCGGCTCCCCTGGGACGTGCGGACGTTATCGTGGCACCCCCCAAAAAATTAGGGGGTCCGGCACGCAGCGACCACCAATCCATTGCCCGGTGCCCATTTATTAAATGGTACGTGATGACCAGTGCCCTAACGGCATGTAAGAAATAAGAGTGAATAAATGCATTAAAAAAATAAATATAAACGTCATTCAGATGTTTGTGGGAGAAAACTGTTTTACACGGTAAGCTGATTTTTCAGGGATTGAATTTTGGGTGCAAGCTCAACCTTGCCAAGGTTAAGAAATACCTGCTGGATGAAACAGAAAGTGTTTTTCATAGTCTTTGGATAGTCTAAGTGTAGGGCATAAATGAGTCCAAACCGAAGACCGAAGGCCTGCGGCAAGTTGTCCGGTTCCATCACTGAATTCCCTTCCCAGATGATACACACTCTGGAAGGGTTTAGCTGTGGACTTTCTGCATTAACGCAGAGGATTCCTACTGGAATTTGGTGGTACGAGTCCTCATCATTGACGTCCTAAAACGACAGAAATGTTAAATAATTCTATGTTGTCAACTAAAATGTATATACACTGTTCAACAATAAAATCAATCAGCATATCATATATTCTCCACAAAAATGTATTAAGAAAATCAATACCAGTACCAAGTCGTGCATGAAAAAGGACAAATGTTCTCCTTAGCTGCCAGGCCACGTTTATGGCAGTTTTGCAACCAGTACTTGTAATGTATAAATACAATTATGGTGTCACTGTCCTTCAAACTCAAACTACATATGCATATTAAAGTAATGTACCTGCAACATTTAAAAACTTACAGAGCAGGTCTTAAAGAAAGCAGAAGGGTCATCCCCTAAAATGACTGGCTGTCCACGAAGGCAAAGGGAACTAACATCTGTCGGATCAGTGGTCTGGAAGATATGGCAGATATTTTACAAAAAAGTTTGGCTGGGATACAGACCAAAATATTAAATTAAGAGATTTAAGCATGGAGAAGAGAAAAGTAAAAAAAGAAGTAAGTAGAAAGAGCGCACAGACAAGATAACAATACAAAGAAGAAATTAAAAGAAACGGGTGAAATGACAACAGGAAAGAGAAGTGGTAGATTGATGTAGACAAATAAACCCACCTTTGTTTGACGTAAAAGCTCAGCCAAAAGCTGACTGGCAAGGCCTTTCTTCTTCCTGAAGATGTCCATTAGACTTGGACAGAAACGGTCAAGAGCATCAAAGAAGCTCTCTCTGAGATTTTTCCCCACATTTCTGCTGAACTCGTTATAAACCTGAAGTATAAAACATGGTAAACCATATAAGGCCATGGTCAACACAAAATGATTAGTGTGACAGTACTGACCACCCCCAAATGGTCATAAATATTCTCTGTCAGAAGAGTAATACCTAACTTTCTGTAAACAGAGCTGGCCATCGAAGAATCATGTGGCTGATGCGAGGCTTGTCGTTAACAATTTATTTTCTGTGCAGAGCAAATGTAATGTCCATGTGTTTCTTGACAAAGGGTCCATTTGGCTTTGCCTTTTTCATTTCATTGACAAGGACCTGACGTACTCCTTCTAAATTTTGGTCATCCATCCCTTCTGGATTTTCGGTTAAGAAATGTATTTCCCCTTTCCTTGGCTTCTTTATGTCTTTGTTGGGAGGGTTGCCGATTGTAGTGTGAATCCCCCGTTTACCAGCGTTGACAGTGACTTCAAGTCGACCCAGCTGGCGCATTTTGTTTCTGTAATTCCCCATCTTGAATTTTAAGCTATTTTTCCATCCTTCCCAACCAGATGATGAGCCTGTCTCTTTAAGACATAGGTGGGTTTGTACCAATGCTTTGGCAACAGATTCAAATTTTTCTTTTGTCGGATATGCTTTAAACGCATATATGGTCTCAGCCAGTTTCTCCAGAATATCATGTTTCATCTCTTTCAGGACTTTAAGATTCGTTTCATCCCTCAGATACAGCAGGTTACCTTGACAAAGGCGATACTCAACATCCACAGAAAATTTTGGAATGGTAAATGGATCTGGCCACTGAGAACTTCTATCCAGAGAGCATACAGACAGGATCTCTGTGTCTGCCTGGCTGTTTGTTTCACTTACACATTCATTTTGTGAAGAGACGGGTTCAAGCTCAATTATTGGAATGATTTTGATGGTTGCTTATCTGGAACCTCAGAAAGATCGGTAAGATTGCACAGTTCATTGTTAAATTCAGGATCTTGGTATTGCAAAGAGAAGCTATAGTTTGTTTGGAGAGTGCATCTGAGCCACTCAATCAAATCTTCAAGTCTGTCAGGCCTTGGTGTCATAATCATTTTTCTTATATCTCCCTCGGAGACAATAACTCTCAAGGTTAATTTCTGTTGGACATCCATCTGGGGAAAAATAAAGACATTAGCAGATGTTTAGCAGATAACCTATCGTCTCAGTGTCACCATAAGTTCTCCTTGCACCCTGTATGCTGATAATGGGAAGACATCATTCAGCTCTGAAATCCTAACCACACACATTGAGGTGACATCACTGCAGAGAAGTTGGTACGATCTCAAGTGCTCACAGTACCATGCTGTCATTTTGTGACAAACAAACAACATTTCTGTGTTAGCAACAACAATCTTATCAATCTGGGCGAATTCAGGGAGACTTGAGCATGAGCCAGTACAGAGAATCATGCCAGGATGATATTTGATTCCATCTTAACAGACAGAACATCAAGAAATGATCTAGAATGTTGTGAGTGATTACACTCTGAACATTCACAGGGAAAGAGGCCAGCACAATTGGGGTGACCTTTGAGATCTCAACTGATGGTTTGAAAAATGAACTACAATCAAGATGGTAACTGGTTGCTTTCTGGTGTTTGGTTGCAAGCGTCATTTTTGAAATTCTGTGCATTGCGAATGGCCCTTTTAAAGAACTTGTGCTTCCCCTCGAAGCGCATTGTCCAAACATCACACAGTGGCCCAAATTTCCTCATTAGCTGAGAGTAATGTTCCAAGTAGTGATGTTTAGGCTTTAAACGAAAATCAGGAAATGAGAACTGCAGCAGCTGCCTGTGGTCTGCTATCTTATTTCAGGAAATGATGCGTCTCTTCAGTATGCTCTGGTGCCAAAACTAGCTCAGTGATATCTTTGAGAAGCATTAGAATTTCCCAAGTGTTGTAACCCTCGGGGATGAGACACAAGCCGTATGAGATGCATGTTCTCATGGGCATTTCCACCAATGGTCCGTTTGGTGGAAAATCCCTTTCCAATCACCTGTGGTCTGTCTGTTTTGTCAGCAAATGTGTAATTAAAGTACTTGATGGCATGATTTAACACATCCAGAGAGAAATAAGTCTTGCCTATCAGGTCCCCAAGACAGAGGGACAACTCAATTGGAACGATACCTTCTAATACGCCATGCATGATGTCAGGAGGGTAACCACTGACCACATGAAAGTGATCAAGATTCTCAGTTAGTGGACAGGCACCTTTCACACCATAAGTTCGACTCAATTCTGGGTGCTTTCTAACGTCCTGCACCTGTCCATCATGGGTCTCGGAGTTTAAAGAAACCAGAACTAACCTCTTGCTGCTGAGCGTCACCACTGCTAGCCAAACAGAATCTGCAGAACTTTTCATCAGAGAAGCTCTCCAGGAATCCTGCAAGAGAGTGGGCACCAAGATTATCAGCTGCAACAAATAATGCAGTACCTTGCACAGTTTTACCAAGTTTTTCCAGGTAAACACCATTTTGCTCCAACATCTTTAGATCATAAATAAGAGGTTGCAGAACTTTTGCATAACCACACTTTTTTACTGTTGATGTATTGCATAGTAAAGCAAGCTGGATTGAGTTGAGGTTTGATCTATATTTTGCAGGTATGTTGGCATTGACCCAATACACAGCACACATCTTGTGTTTCAGCTTTAATGTACCAAGTGGATTGGCAATTTCAAAGTCGTCTATGTAAAGGCCCAGAGCAATTGTGAATTTGTCTCTTGCAAGCAAAGAGTTTTCATTAAAGTACTCCCCATCTACATATGATGAGGAATCGTATTCCTGCTGCACATGGACCTTTTCTGACATTCAAAACACTCAAACATTTATTGACTTCTATATCAAACTTGTATTTTTTACGTTTAAATTCACTCACCAGATTGATTAAATTGGTCGTCCTTTCGCACTCTCTGCTCCAATACAACCACAGCACGCGTGTCTAATTCGAAGGGGTTAAACGGGACAGTGTCAGTCGCAAGCCAGTGACATACGTTTACCTACGAACTGACATTTTTATGCGCTCGCAAACAACCTCTCGATGAAACAGCTAGAAAATAGACAGACTAAAAATCGTCGTCTCACAGGAGTTCAGGCTTTCCGTGTCGAACTTGCAGGGGTTAAACGAGATTGAGTGATCGCCTAAGTGCGTAAAAATATTTGCATGTGAAAATATCACAACCTGTCTGACGCGTGTTTTCAGTGCTCGGAAAACTGCTCTTATCAATATCAGAGAACAATAAACGTAGCAAAAAATAAAGGCCACGGAAACGCCAAACATATCACGTTAAACATGTGTGATCGTGTCCCCCGCACGAGAGTCAACGTTAATCTTGCAAGATGACAAGCGAAAAACCCTTAAATGGTTAAAATAATGTGTTTTTATTACTCAAAATCACCACTTTGATAAGATTTAAGAGGAAAATACAGATGAACAGCCGATGTCATTTCAGGTGTTCAAGCGGGACCAGTGCACGAGTAACGTGCTAAAGACGAAACATACTTAATATATGAGGTTTTTAAACACGCATAACAACCTCTTGGTGGAAATATATTTAAAAAAATGTATTACTTACCAACAACTCAACTTTCCTGCAACCACAAGAAAATGGCGCCGTCGAAACTTTTGCAACTGCTATCAGCGAGGGGATGGGGTAAAACTTTTTTTATTCAACCCTTTACACTTAAAGTTTTCACCACATTCTACACTGTCTGCAGAGGTAGTAGAATTATACTTACATTTTTACAGTACTACACTAAATCTTAAATAATTTAAGAGTGTTGCAATTAAACTGTTTCACTAGAAGTTACACCCGGGCTTACAGTGCAGACCACCCAAAAATCCACTAGAATGCAGGAAATCACATCTACTTAATCCAAAATGTCCTGGGGCTGGGCCTTCAGCTATGTCTGCTTCACAGAATGTAACAAATATCGTCAATCTCCAGTACACTGTAAAAAGTAATACCTAGATCTAACTTGTAAAAAGTGAGGCAAGTGGCGCCATTGGATGTTTTAAATTGAGTCAACTTGCAGCCTTTTTTAAGTATAATAAACACTGTAACATTACTTAATACAAACGCAACAAAATCAAGTTGAGTTAACTAATAGTATGTGAGTAAACTGATAGTACTTTTCAGTTACATAAACCTACTTTTCTTGGTACAGTAACTTATTTACTCATTTTAATGAGGTTTTATGAACTTTATGTTCTTTGTAAAATTAACCTTATCATATTTGAATAAACATTTTAATTGAGTCCCGGCTTTAACCTCAGAAAAGAAATCTAAATGTCTATATTCCAGGCACTTCAATGATTAACTTTACATAAAAACAGACTTTGTCAATAATTACAAATTCAATTGAAGAAGAAAAAGATGGGAAGATAGATTCAAGACAATAACATTTATTTAATGTACAAAACACCCAATACATGTGGCCGCACATGAACACAATAATATAAAACAAACACTTTATAAGTGTAGTTTCAACCTGTTCTGAACAGTAAAGTGAAACATCCAAACTGCCCAATCGCAATGTTTAGATAAAGGTAAATGTGAGCCATAAAATCACATTGTATCACACTGGAACTGCAATGTCAAAAATGATAATAGTATTTCTATATTTCGAACAACTATTATTATTTAAGAACTCCCAAATTGTGCACACAACACTGTTGAGTTGAGTATAGCGTATACCTCATGATGTAATGATCGGCACAGAACACAGTCCAAAGTCCACATTAATAAAGGCACTGAACAATGAACACAAAAGGAAAATAAACATGGAAATTATATTACCTGGGCCACTTATTCCGTCAAATGAGTCTTTAGGTCAAGAACAAACAAAAAAAGAAGAGAGAAAAGTTTAAGTTTTTTTTTGGTAAACTCAAAGTGATTGCATTTTTTCAAATGATGGCGATCAATGCCAGATGCCATTGAGAAATCATCTAAGACAATTTGGTGAGGAGATTTGTATACTTGGATTATGGCTTGGGACGCATGGGGACCAATCCCTGTAGCTTTCCTGTAGCTCAGTGGTAAGACCATTGCGCTAACAACGCAAGGTTTTGGGTTCGATCCCAGGGGATTGCAAATACTTATGTAAAATGTAAAGGATAAAGCAATGTAAGTCGCTTTGGATAAACACGTCTGCCAAATGCATAAATGTTAATGATATATCTCAAAAGTATACACCAGTTTTGAGGGATACTTGATGTCGAGGGCATAGGAAAGTCCAAACAGGAGGCAGCATGCTTTCGACAGGTTTGTCATACCTCTGACCACGGGCTGTCCTATGATAATCCCAATCGTGTCGGGCTGATGGCACATATACATTTTCAGTGGGCAACTGCCAAGATCAGCGTGCACCTCTGTTTCATCACGACTCTATTGGTGGAGACACAAAAAAATAATTAAGAGTTTGGTAAGACAAACAGGAAATGAGATGAATATAGCAGACTGGTAGGATACAGATAAGACACAGTCAAAATTTTACCTTTGTTGCTAAAGGTGGTGGATACTAGACGAATAATGTGACTAGACAATGTGACCAGATTGAAGTGTACCATGACAATCCCATAGTGTTTGGGTACTATACTATCATGATCCATAGCATGAGTATTGTCTTTTTCTGGTTCAAAGAATGCATTCAAAATAAAACAATGCAATTGTCCTTGCCTGTACCTGATTCGTCATCACATTACTGTTTATTAAACTACAGAGTATAAATGGGCAATTCCAACGTTATGGACGTGACATTTTGCGTTATGGACGTGACATAAAAATGCTTAGAGAATGAATTTGTTACGAATAATTTGAATCATCTGTTTATATTTTACTGACCCCTTGTTGATAGTCTAAACATAAAAAAATTGCAGTCCATGAACAAATTTTCTATTTTAAAAAAAGGGAAATAAACATGCGTTATGGATGTGACAAAAAAAAGAAGCGGTTCTTGGGAGACGACAAACTTTGTAGGATTTCTGTGAAATAAAATGCACAATCCTGAAGCAATAATACCCAATGAATGGAGAGGGGATGCCCCTTTATAGAACATAAAATAGTTACTTCATTTTATTTTCCATGTGTCCATTTATGAGGAATATGTAGCATTATGGATGTGACAATCCTGAAAATGGCACTTACCTGACTATGAAAAATCATGCACTAAAAATAAAACAAATGCTTTACAAATTTGAAGAGAGATCTCACATGGGTATCTGAACCACCAAATGTTAATATCTGTGCTGTTACATTAGCAAAAACTGTTGGTAAAAACTTGATATTTTCAAGGCAAGGTTGACATTTTCATGGAATTGCCCAAATATCTTTCAAGAGCAAACTTAGTTACCCCATATCATCACAAAATGAAAACATACAGGCTGAAAAATAGACAAGTAGCTTTAAGCCCAATACATATGTGGTGGACACTGATAAGGTCTTCCTCTCTCCCCATGTACTCAATCAGGCATCTCAGGACCACTTCTCTCCTTTTCTCCACAGAGCCAGATGGATCCTGTCAAAAAGTGAAATCTGATCAAAGCACAAAACCACAGAACCTCTGTATTTCAACCATTCAATTGCTGTAAAAGGTCCTACTTTACATACACCGCTGTACTACAAGATCTCACACTATCACCAGCATCTTAGATAAAAAACCCATATGTTGTTTGCTCAAAAAGGGGGACAATTCACAAAATTGAGATTTAACTGTCCAAGTAAGCGGTGTTCATCAATATGAATCAAGCTTCTGTTAGTACATTGTCTATTTCTCATCTCAAATGCTTTCTTAAACATGTTTTAGTGGACCCTTTATGTGTAAAGAGACGGCTTAGGAGCAAGGCACAATTGCATCACTTATGCACTTACATACATATGCAGCCTTCATGTCTATTAACAAAAACAACAGTCCTGGAGTACACAGAGGAAGTGTAACTTCACTGAATGTTCGGGCATACATTTTCACACTAGATCATAAAAATGGCAAGGTCTGCTACCAGAGTATGCTACTCTTATAATAGTACCTTACATGTAGTTATCATTTAAAGAATGAGAGGGGGGTTCTGACAATGTAGAGAGTTATGATCTGTCGCTGGGTAGTATGAATGTGCTCACCATGTGTCATAACAACTGGCTCAGTAGATTTCAACATATGCTGCAGATACACAGTCACCACCATCCTTCCCATTAGGATCACGGTGAAATATTGATGACTAAGCACATGATATGCAAAACATTTTCCATCCAAAATGTATTCTCTAAGACCATTTTTTCCTTTTACCTGGATGAGTGTCATCATTTGGGACTTGATTCTTTGACCGACAGCACCTCCTTTTGCGTTGAAAAGTGGCAACAGCTTTGGAGTTTTCCTTTCCGACTGTGACCTAAATGTCGACTCAAGTGATATGCCACTGATTCTCAGGAACTCTTCACAGATCTGTAAAGAGAAGTATACCATCTTAGTTACGTACCAAAAGTGATATGTTTTTTCTGTGATTTAAACAACATGATAGATTTGGATACAAAGTTTTCAATCAAAAGAAAATCATGGACAGTGTCAAGCAGTAAAGGAACATATTTAACAAATAGTTATTTTTAAGTATGAAAAATGCAATAATTAAATTTAACCTTTAGTCAAGTTTGTTGCCTTATGTGCCCCGTCTCCACAACTATTGCCTGAAGGCTCAAAATTACGACCGTTTCGATCATATATTATCCCAAAATTCAATCTGTGTAATCTACTGTGCAACTGAGGGCATTTGTGCAACTAATTATTACCTACGTATCTGCGTTTTTAAACACGTCCATCCTAAATGTTGTAAAAGTAGCGATTATGTTAGCATAGCGGCATACTTTCAAATGCACTAGCATCTCTGCTGCTGATAAAGCGAGCCCCCCACGACAGCTGCATCCCCCACCGGAGACCGTGTTGTTAATATGAAATTAAATAAGTGCTGTAGTCATGACTACTGTGTGTTTTAAGGGTACTTTGGCTTTAATTTGAACAATAATGTGACTTTTAATCGTTAGTTAGCGTTAACTTAAACTAGCGTAGTACTAATGTTAACATGTTTTGTCCAAGACTTTTACCTCACCGTTTAATGTCAAATATTAGTTTAAGTTTGTCAAATGTTAGTTAAGCACTGTGCAACCAACATAGCTTGTCATGTGTGCAGGGTAGCTAACGTTAGCTAGCGTTATACAGTACAATTTGCAATCCTAACCTCAGCTCTCAAGTGGAGTAAGCAATTTCGCATGACTTTACATTACCTATCATGCAGCTAAATTTGCTCAACTCACCGTGTTAATTAATCCCTGGAATTCATAACTACCCAAATAAATTGCAATAGTTTTACTTAAAATATATTGTTGTATAAAAACTGATATATTTTAAGTAAAGAGGAAGTATTTCTCTGATATCTGAGCCACCAACTTGTGTTGCTGCATGCGCGGCATAATTTTGATCACCCCTGACAAAATCTCACTCCAAGGTTTATTGCAAAGTTGGCAGGTATGACTAAATAATAATAATAACAATAATAAACCTAAATAAAACACAGTTGCTGACAATGGACTTACCATGCGGTCCTACTGGACATGCAGTAGGTTTTTCTGCCTTCTGCCTCTCTTTTGCTCTTCTCCTGTCTCACTTTCTTTATCCAGTATATCCTTCTCTTGCTCTACTGTGTATTTCTGTCCCTTCATTGTGTCATTATTTTACTTCCGTTCTTCTGCTGTCGCTGAATATTTCGATTTTTCGTCTTCATATGGGCCTTCTGTCACACAGCATAGTAAACAGCCACATAAAAACCCATTAATGACCAGTAAATTGATTTGAAATATATATAGTAAGTTAAGTCTAAAGAACATGCTAGAATATTAGAAATACACATATTCACCACTCAGGCAATCAATTTAACCTTAACATTATACAGCCTAGAATCATGATTGACTTTACCAGTAAAAATGTATCAGAAATAAGTTTTCAATCACTCACAGCGATTGCCAGAACTATTTTTAAATTGTAAAAATAATATGAATTATTAAAATCGAATGTTCAGCTAAACTAGGTGATTTTAAAACAAAAATATTTTTAAATCTCAATTATAAATTGTTATTCTACTGATTTTATTTTTCCACGTAAATTAAAGATATATGTCCTAAAATCAGTGATTTAATCATTTTTCAGAGGTGGGGGACTCAAGTCACATGACTTGACTCGGGTCTGAGTCACAATTTTCAGGACTTGCGGGTTGCTTAGTGCTGTAGTACTCAAGTACTCAAGTTTTATGGTCTCGGACTTGTCTTGGACTCGTTGGTATTTGCAATCAGACTTGTCTCGGACTTGGTCATTGGTCCCGCCAAATGTTCTGGTCGGTCTGGTCCGATTCCAGCGATTATATGTTTTATTTCCTCCTTCAAAACAAAACATTGATAGATCAATATTCTTTTGATCCGAAAACTGTTGCCGACTCTCGACTCAAGAACATAAGTTATCTCTACACAGCAGTTCAGCTCAGTGTGTGCTGTTGGTGTAACTAAATAACTCTGGTATGGTTCAAGTCCGCGGGACTGTCATGCATGCCAGAAAGTGAATAACTGAATTAATTTATGGTTAATATTAAGTGTTTAAGGGAGACGCTAAACGCGAACTATTCAGCTGAACTGATTCGACCTGTTCACTTAAAAGAAAGAACCGGTTCGAATGAACAATTCATCCGCGGCACGAACTGGAGAGCATCAATCATTCATCAGGCACGATGTCAGCAAGCGGCAGCATGATACAAATTGGTTTTACAAATCAATAAAGAATTTATCGATAGTGCGCTTAAAAGGAAACTTTTTGTAACAAAACTTTCTCCGAAATCTGTGGGACAACATCGAATTTTGTAAGACACCTGCAAAGGCATCACAAAGAGAGGTAAGTTAATGCCATGTTAAGTTAAACTATATACATAATATAACATAATAAATAGAAATGACCAGATTCATCAATCAAATGACCAGTGTCCAGGTTATCTGAAGACGACTACATCACATCGCTACAATGTTCTCCATTTGATTAATGCACAACATTATTTGAGGACGTGGCTAGGACACTTCTGGAACGTTAGCAACAATGACCAGATACATTAATTAAAGGACCAGTGTCCAGTACATCACGTCGCTACAATAGGATAAAACAATAAATTCTGTCCCTGTGCAGTTTGTCCCAAAGAAAGTCTGCCAGTTTTTCTTGCATTAATGGTATCAGCTTCAGAGAGGGATCCCCATATGCAAACTTATGCCACATGGTGGCGTCACGACCCCATGTTACTTTCCCCAGCCTTTTTACATTAGGAACTCAATTTCCCATGATTCTGCTCACCATCACACACCTGCCACAAATCATTAATCACCAGCACTGGATAAAACCCCACACCTCAGTTACCGCAATATTTTCCAACAAGTCTTGTATATGTTGGTGTATGAGGAAAGGCTGTTTACTTGTTTGTGTTCCATTGATTAGTGATGATAAAAGAAGAGCTTCTGAACCACTGAGACTTCGCAGTCTGTTGCTTTACCAAAAGGTTCATCACCAAAGCTTCATTCAGTATTGTTCATTAGTGACACTGTGTAAAGAAAAGCAGACAAATCAAGCCGCCCTGAGCCGATGCCCACATGGCAAAGTTGTATAAAAAAAAAGAACATGTGATGTTTATCTGTTCCAACAGAATACTTCAAGATAATTTGTGCACACAAATAGTCTTCTACAATCAAGTCGGTCTGCAGCAATCTCTGTCTCTTTTAGGCAAGAAGAGAAAAATTAGTGACAAACACTCAAGGGCATGTCCCAGTTGATTCTCGGTTAAATATTGTACAAACAGAGGCTTATATTCAACTACAACCACTGGCAAAAATGAAGAAATCACCACCCTTGGAGAAAGTTCACTCAGATTTTTTACACTATAGCAAAAACATAAAACACTGATAGGCACAAAAAGGTTCAATATCTTAAGATTATGGCTTTATGAAACATAAAAAAATCACTGACATTTATTTAAGGCATGTCTTTTTCCAAATTAGTTTGGAATCACTCAAGGATGAGGAAAATATTATGGAATCATCTTTACTTTCTATTTTTAAAAGAAATACTAAGACTGGTCTAAAAATGCTAATTAGTCATCAGTTTAAAGGGATCGCTCACGCACTTTGACAAGATGTTGGACTTGGGCTCCAACAAAAGAGTTGTCAGTTGAAACAGTGGAAAGGATTATAAGATTCATTCCACAAGAAATGTTACCACGGAGTGTGGCCAAAGAAGTTGGTTTCTCCCAGTCAGCTCTGTCTAAAATGTGGTCCAAGAATAAACTGAAAGGGAAGGTTAGAAAAGGAAAACATACAGGCTGACCGAGGAAGAAGTCAAAGCGTATGCCTTGAAAACTAAAGATGCACAACAAACAGTAGTCAATGTTTGTGACAGAACTGTAAGAAACCTAAAAAATATGAGATTTAAATATAAAAAGCCAAACGAAAACCAGCACTAACACCAAACAGAAAAAAACAAGGTTAAAGTGGGCTAAGAGAAGCGATCATTGAGTGTGGATGATTGGATGAAAGTGATATTCAGTGATGAATCAGGAATCTGCACTGGCCAAGGACATGACGCTGGAACTTTTGTATGATGCCGTTCTAACAAAACATACTGTATAAAGATGACCAGTGGATATGGCAATCATTACCTCAACGGTCAATGCACATGTGTACATGGAAAACATTTTAATATATTTATTAATGTAAAATAATTTATTGAATCCATCCCAACTACAACAGAATTAAGGCATAGATAAAATCTTATATACAAATTTAATGCCTCACTGTCTCTTTAAATTTTGAGCACAGATCAGACGCTGAGTTATCATTTTGTAAACTTCCAAGATCTTCTCAAAAGTAGAAAACTAAAAGAAATAATTCCGGGGTTCAAGCGATTTAAGGGCTCTAAGGCAACTTTGCCGTCTAGGCTGAGGGTTCACACCTTAACACATCCACAATGTATAATAGTCCTCAACACACATAAAAATGTCAGGGTTAGTCAGTAATACTTAAAACAGACAACGTGTGCTTGCATACATACGCACATATAATACACATTGCAGTGCAGCAGACTGCAAGGCCCAACATTGGACCGTGAACACAGCTGTGAAGATCATCTGTTGTTTATTACTCATTCAGCAAAGCCACCTGCATTGTGATCAGGTGACTGTGAAGGCCACTGGAGTACAGTGAGCTCATTGTCATGTTCAAGAAACCAGTTTGAGATATTTTAGGCTTTGTGCCATGGCCCATTATCCTGCTGGAACTAGCCATCAGAAGATGGGTATACTGTGGTCATTAAGATATGGACATGGTCAGCAACAATACTCGGGTAGGCTGTGGCATTTAAGTGATGGTCAGTTGGTACTAAGGTGCCCAAAGTGTCCCAAGAAAATGTCCTCACACCATATATCCTATATATTTCTTCCCAATTTTGATGCTCTGTTTGAAATTTAGCAAGTCATGTTCATCATGTCTAGAGGCCTAAATGCATTGAGTTGCTGCCATGTGACCGGCTGATTAGCAATTTGGGTTTACAAGCAATTGAACTGGTGTAGCTAATGAAGTTGCTGGTGAGTGTTACACACTAAAAAATGCTGGGTTATTTAATCTACCCAACCGCTGGGTTATGAAATGGTTTACCCATTATGGGTTATTTATATCAATATTTGGGTTATATTTATATATTTGGGTTATTTTGTGCAACTCATGCGTTGAGTTAAAATCCATCAACCCAACATACATCGGTTGACCCAGCACGTGGGTTGTTTGTGCTTCGAACGGCATCACATCGTCGCCAGAGTCCACACACCGAGTGCTCGTCACAGCAGTAAACCTGACCGATCATCCAGCGAGGCAAATAATTAATAATAGGTTTGTGTAACTTATACTACATGTCTGATTCACATTGTCTGTGTTGCGTTACCTATTAAAGTAGTATCTTTATATTGTCGAGGCTTTGGTTTGGCTAACAACGTAGCTAACGTTAGCCATTAAGCCGTTATCATGGATAGCCTAACGTTACAGCTTATCCGTTTGCTCTGAATTATATTAATGAATTAATGAAACAAGTTCATAATGCCCATGGGCATGTTTATTGAGTTCACCCGTCTAATTTGCCAGCTAGTTTCAAGCTAGCCAGGTGATTCGGCAGTTAACTAGTTTATTAGCCAACATGCTGTCAGTTAGTTGCTTTGCTAGCTATATTATTTTAACTGGCTATAAATGAGCGCGCTTTTTTACTGAAGCTTTTCATGTGAAGGCATAACACAGTGTTTGACTGATTAAAGTATGTAAAAACAGTGAGATAACCTGATATGTCTGACTTAATGCATTTATGTGCATTTATTTAAGTAACGTTGATGTAGTTAACGTAATTGGACCGACAATAGATAAGAACAAATTCTTATTTAAAATGGCGGCCTTGCAAACGACAAGGGCCACTTGAGTGAGAGGTTAAGAAATATATAATAAAAAGTTTGGGAACCACTGCTGTAGACTGTAGACTGCTGTAGCCACAAATATTCTTGTGAAGTAAAAACATAGACAATTTACATGCATGCAATTTGTCATATGAATTGTATAAGGAGAAAGGGAGGATTGTTTTCTCTATATTTTGTGATGCTAAATAAAATGGCTGTTATCTTCACATTGGATTACATTTTGCTGCTAGTCTGCATTGCTTTTGCATAGTGACATCTGAATAGTTAATACAGTAGCAATTGTATTTTTGGTTAAGCTCTTTTTGTGTTTGTTTCAGATCAATGGACAGCTTTGTCATTAACACTTTGACACAGTGGCAGCTGACAGACCTTGTCGACAAATTTAAAGGTAAGAAATATTTGTTTCCAAATTGTCAAGCTAACTAGACTTTATAATAAAACAATAATTTCTCTAGTGAGGACCAGGAAAATGGTCCTCACAATGTCTATATTTGAATTCTTCTATAGTAGTCGGTAGACATTTGGTCCTTACTCACTCGCACTCTCTCACTTGCTCTCTTGTATTCTTTCTTTTTTAGCCTGGAATAAACATGTGGAGTACCTCCATGAGGCCAAGGCATGCAAACCATACCCTCACATCCTGACGCTGGGAAATGATCAGAGAGCATTTCAGGTCTTCGTCATAATAGCTGGACAGGCCCTGGAACAAGAAACACTGCTTCAGGCCATTGATGTCTGCTTCAAGGCATTCTTTGTCTTTGACATTAAATACCCGAAGCAGTGTGAACATGTCTGGGAATTCATACAGACTGTAATATATGAAATGCCAGGAGGGGAGTCTAAATTGGTAAAGTTTATTCAAAGTAGAATACTTGCTTGCAAGTAGAGCTAATGGCTCTTAATAGCAGCTTGGAATTTGAATTTCTTGAATTTGTTCAAGACAGTTGACTGTTGGCATGTTGAATGTTCAGCAAAACAAAAATTATGAATGAAGTGGCTATGAATGTTTTCCTACCTAAGTGATATTATCTGCACCAGTTACACTATTGTTGATATGAATTAATGTAATATAATAAATGTTTTCTAAGATTCCATTGTTGTTTTGTTTCTGTTTTTTTTTATTGCATAATATATGCATAAATATAGCATGTATTCTGTTCTAGGTTTGTAGTTTAACAGTTTTATAGCTATGGGTAGTCTATTGCAATTTATTTTCTTAAATTGTACTGTAATGTGTTAGAATTATCTGGCATATGGGTTAATTTTACCCAGCATTTGGGTACACTATATAACAAATATGTAGTTGAATCAACCCAGAATTGTAATTAATTTGACCCAGCATTTAGGTACACTATATAACAAATCTGTAGTTGTATCAACCCAGAATTGTATTTAATTTGACCCAGCGTTTGGGTAGAATATTTAACTCATCTGTTGGGTTAAAAATGACCAACCCATCTTGCTGGGTCAAATTAACTACTGTTGGTCTGGTGCAATATTGACCCAGCGGTTTGGTTATAAAATAACCCAAGTTGGGTTATTTTTAACCCATCATTTTTTAGTGTGTACGTTTAGCAATACAGCATCTTAGAACCAGCCAGGCATGTGTAATATTTATAGATGTGTGTGTGTATATATATATGGATGTATATATCCGAAATGGCATACTTTGTTACTATATAGTAGGCAAAAAGCAGTAGGCGAACGAATAGTATGTCCGTGTCATCAGTATTCACAAAACAGTAGGAAAGAATAGCCAGGTGGTGGACTATTTCTAGCGAGATTTGGACGTGCGTATACTAATATTGCGTCCGAATACGCCCACTCGCCTACACTCTTAGAAATGAAATGTTGTATTTAATTAATAAAGTTATGTCAACCGGTCCCACAAAACTTAGTTGCTTAAATGGAAAAGGTAATATACAATTAATTGTAACATAATGTTTTAAGTAAATCGCTCATAACTGTGTTAATTAAATGGTACATCACACACTTATTTTGAATAAATGTAAATTATTGTCTTGAATTTAATGACTATAGCTTGATCTAAGATGACCTGATTAAGTTCAATTTATTTAACAGAAATAAGCTTTGCTAATGTTATCCATTTGTGTTGATTGTACTTAATGATTGGAACTTAAAGCAACTAAGTCTGTAGGTCAAATAAAAACTACTTAAGTCACTTTAATTAACTTTTATTCAACATTGGTTTTGAAATATAATTGGTCAAAAAGTAATTTTGACCTTCACTATATCTGGGACTATCATGAATGACAAAATGATTGAAAAAATGTAAGCAAAACTCACATACCAATACAAAGTGTACAAATACAATTTAAGACACTAACATAAATCCACTTACAAAATGCAATTAGACCAATATAAATAAAAATTCAAACAAAAATTCTGTGAATCTCTTTCACCATCTGATGTTTAATCCCATTATAGCTTTATAGTCAGAAAAAAGTGAATCTGAACATTGACAACGTCAATAACATCTAACAGGTGTTGCCTGCCGAAATAAAAATTAGAGGCAAATCCTTATTGTTTTTTAGCTTAATAAAATGCTTTAACTATAAACTTTTCTCAAGAAAAAAAAACAATTTGACCACTCGGACTAACAAACTAGACTGCATATGTCCACTATATGCCAGATTTTCAAAAACACATATTTTACCTTGAGGCCTCAGTAAACTTAAGCACTTCACATGTTTAATTTCCATCAAATGGATGAATAAAAAAACTAAACAAAAAACAAATAGACGAATATAAATATAAATAAAAATTCAAAAACATAAAACTTGTCTGTGAAGCTTTTACCATCCAATAATGTTTAATTTATGTATAATGTTTATGGAACAAAAAAACAACAACCTTAAATTGTTTAAGATTTCTACATTATAACAAACCAGTGCACGGCGTACAATTTAATAAGTTTTGATCCAATTTGAAATCACGAAACAAATGCCAATTACCAAAACCAACATTCTGTCTTTAGATTGCTAGATGTTTTGTCTAGAAGCAGTCCAAAATCCAAAGAACTGAGCCTCCTCAAGCAAGTCGATGACCAACTACAGTCTTGTCTGCTTTAGGTGATCTTACCACATGTAATGGCGATTATTACAAACCGTCATTGATCACAGCTTTATTTTGTCTAGCAGCAGTCCAAAAATAAAGTAATAGTCAACAAAAGTCCAACGCCAGGTACAGTCTTGTCTGGTGCAGGTGATTTTACTCATGCAGTTTGTTTTTTTAGGACCTGCACTTTAGTGGAGAGCTTGTTCCCATCCAATTCCATTAACACTTTCTGAAGAAATACAAAAGTGTATCGCAACTCCTTGGGATAACTCAAGTTTAAACAGTAGATCAAGCCAAACAGGACTGCACATCCATTTGCAATCTCTCTCAGATCTCGCAGCACTGTGCAGCCTTCAATGACGATGCCAACATCCTCAGGTGGATCTGTAGCATCTGCTCCATCACGTCGAACAATGTAGACACCCAAAGGAAGTCTCTCCATTTCTGTCATTGCCTCAATACCAATATCCTCAATAGCCTACGACAAAGAAAGAGACCCATTATTAATTATGCATCTATGAAATTAGTAACAAACCCAAAATATGTTAAGTCTAAAATTAGAGAACACAATACTCATTCCCAAGAAGTATGTTTGCTTATTATTTTGCCTGACTCTTTGAATAAGGCAGATTATTTATTTGTCTTAACTTTACAAAATGTTATCTACTAATGTAGAAATTGATGGCCATTATTTACATTTACATTTACATTTAGTCATTTGGCAGACGCTTTTATCCAAAGCGACTTACAGATGGGGTAAACAATTGAAGCAATTCGGACAACGCAAGTACAACAAAAAGCAAAAGTGCAATCAATAAAACTGGCTTCATAAAGCCTACCACAGTATACAGTGCTAAGTTAGGTTAATTTTTTTTTTTTTTTTTTTTTTTTGTAGAAAAGAGATAGAAGTCAGGACTAATCGGTAAGGTGTTGACGGAAGAGATGTGTTTTCAGACGATTCTTAAAGATGGCTACAGAATCTGCAGATCTTGTTGCCGCGGGCAGATCGTTCCACAAAAGTGGTACCGATCCAGTGAAGGTTCGTGAGATCGATTTTTTACCTTTTTGTGATGGCACCACAAGACGTCGTTCGTTTGCAGAGCGCAGAGATCTGGTGGGTACATACGTCTGCATTAGCGAAAGAAGATAAGGGGGAGCCAAACCAGTGGTGGACTTGTAGGCTAGGAGGAGGGATTTGAATTTGATGCGAGCCGCAATAGGGAGCCAATGTAACTTTAAGAAGAGAGGAGTGACGTGTGCTCTCTTCGGTTCGTTGAAGACCACTCTTGCCGCTGCATTCTGGATCATCTGTAGAGGTTTGGTTGTGCAAGCAGGGAGTCCAGCCATTAGCGCATTGCAGTAGTCCAGTCTGGACAGAACAAGGGCCTGGACAAGGACTTGCGTAGCATGCTCTGATAGGAAGGGTCTAATTTTTATGTGCTGGCAACCTGATCTGTGAAGTTAAGCTGATCATCGATGACCACTCCCAGGTTTCTGGCCTTTCTGGAGGGTGTGATGGTTGATGAGCCCAGTTGAATAGAGAAGTTGTGATGAGTCTTTGTGTCAGCCGGGATTACAAGCAGTTCTGTTTTTGCAAGGTTCAGCTGCAGGTGATGGTCCTTCATCCAGAGCGAGATGTCGGCTAGGCATGCTGAAATGCGTGCAGAAACTGTCGGATCGTCTGGGTGAAAAGACAGGTGGAGTTGTGTATCATCCGCGTAGCAGTGATAGGAAAAGCCATGTTTCCGAATGACAGAGCCTAGGGATGTCATGTATACAGAAAATAGCAACGGACCAAGCACTGAGCCCTGAGGCACCCCTGTGTCAAGATGTTGGGACTCGGAGACCTCACCTCTCCACGATACTCTAAATGACCTACCTGAGAGGTAAGACCTGAACCATTCTAGGACCATTCCAGAGACACCCATAGCCTTGAGGGTCGACAGGAGGATGTGATGGTTGACAGTGTCAAAGGCAGCGGATAGATCCAGCAGGATAAGAACTGATGAATTTGAGGTAGCTCTTTCCAGTCTCAGTGCTTCAATGACAGAGAGCAGCGCTGTCTCAGTGGAATGACCGCTCTTGAAACCAGACTGGTTGCTGTCCAGGAGGTTGTTCTGTGTGAGATAGGATGAGAGTTGGTTACATACAACACGTTCAAGAGTTTTTGCAATGAATGGGAGGAGAGATACCGGTCTGTAGTTTTCTAACAGTGTAGGATTAAGAGTGGGTTTCTTCAGTAGTGGTGTAATGCGCGCCTCTTTGAAGAGTGTGGGAAATGTACCAGTGGTAAGAGACAAGTTGATAATGTGGGTCAGAGTGGGAACAACCGATGGAGAGATGGCCTGGAGGAGATGAGTGGGGATGGGATCGAGTGGGCAGGTAGTCGGGTGGTTAGAAGAAATGACCTTGGAAACGTCGTCTTCAGAAAGTAGAGAGAAGGAGGAGCGAGCATGTGTCTAGGGGTTGTGCGTGATCAAGAGGCAGTGGCGCAGAGAATTGACTGCTGATGGTGGTCGTTTTCTTAACAAAGAAAGCTGCAAAATCATCAGCTGTTAGTTCAGATGGAGGTGAGGGGGCAGGTGGGCAAAGAAGAGCAGAGAAGGTTTAAAGAGAGTACGAGGGTCAGGAGAGTTGTTGATTTTAGCTTGGTAGTACAGGGTTTTCGCAGAGGAGACATCAGCAGAAAGAAGAAAGGAGAGACTGATAGAGCAAGAGGTCAGTAGGTTCAGTAGATTTGCGCCACTTTCTCTCAGCAGACCTGAGCGTAGCACGATGCTCGCGGAGAACATCAGATAACCAGGGGGCAGAAGGGGATGCACGAGATGGCCTGGATGTAAGAGGGCATAAGCTGTCTAGGCAGGAGGTTAGTGTGGAGCAAAGAGTGTATGTGGCGCTGTTGGCATCCAATAGAGAGAGCTGGGCAGAGGGAGAGAGCGTGGCAGACCGCAGAGGATAAGCGGGAGGGAGAGAGTGATCGTAGGTTGCGCCGGAATGTGACCAGTGGGGAAGGATGTTTAGTGTCTGGAGAGGTTAGGTTGAGATCAAGAGTGATTAGGAAATGATCCGAAATGTGCAGCGGGGTAATCTGGGGGTTATGAGTGGAGCAGTAGCGTGTGTAGATAAGATCGAGTTGGTTACCAGATTTATGGGTTGCTGATGTGGACACTCGCTTGAGGTCAAACGACGCCGTCAGGTTGTTGAAGTCGGCAGCCTGCGGTTTTTCCAGGTGGATATTGAAGTCGCCAAGTACCACCAGAGGAGTACCATCCTCGGGGAAGGATGACAGAAGCGCATCAAACTCCTCCAAAGTCCAAGCTTACCTGGGGGACGATAGATGACTGCAACATGAATTTTAACAGGGTAGATGACAGTAACAGCATGAGACTCGAATGAGATGTTGTCACATGAGGGTGGTAACTGTTTAAATTTCCAGTCGTTAGGAATGAGTAGACCGGTTTCCTCCCCCCCTCCCTGATATGCGTGGCCTGTGGGAGAATGTGTAATTATTGGAGAGGGCACCGGTGTGACAGTGTTCTCTGGTTTGATCCAGGTTTCAGTAAGTGCTAAAAGAGAAAGACCAGAATGTTTAGCAATAGCTGTGATGAAATCTGCTTTGTTAACAGCAGATTGGCAGTTCCATAAACCAATGGGAAGTGTGATTGAGGTGGTTTTGGATGCTGAAAGAGTGCGCAGATTATTAACATTAGCCTTGCGTGGCCTTCTACGTGATACCGGTGATTTACGAGTTGTAGTGACAGTAAGGATTTGAAAACACATAGTGAAAACGGGGAATAAGAAAAACAAATAACAAGAACAGAATAAATAGAAGTGCAAACCCTTAATATTTAAGTGCCTTGTCGGTGTCCTTGCTCGGTGGAGTCGCACAGGTAGAGTCGATGGTCTTTACTCTCTTCGGTCTTCACGCGATGAGGGCTGCACGCGACCGCTGCACGCGGTGGTTAATCCCACTTAAATACCCTTCTGAATCACGCAATTGAATTCAGCAGGACACGCCTTCCAATATCTCCCAATCACACGCGAGCCAACGCAACTCAAAGCACGTGACGAAGCGCTTGTAAACAAAGCAACAAAGCAACGGAACTGCGCTAGACTCAATAAGACACGATTAATCAATTACACTTACGAGTTTCTGTTGATTCTTAAGCTGCAACAAACTGCTTCTCCCGCATTTGGTTGTTTTTGGTTGATTAATCCAATTAGCCATCATATTTAAATTTCTTTGAAAATGTGATATTGCCAACATTGGCAAAATACAATATAGCATAACATGCATGTTCTTAGCCTACACAACACATTTTAAATCACAGGTTTGTGAAATTAAAATATAAAAAATACATATATTCTGTATACATTTTTCTATGATTGACGAAGAATGCAATTTACCCAGTACTCCTTAATAAGGCTGTCAGGCTTTTCATTCAAGTAGACGCACAACGCCTTTAGGATGCATGTCCGTCGTACTTCAACACTGGGATTCTGTGGGAAACCAGCAACTGATTTTGAACATTTTAGTTGAAAAAACTGCAATTATCACATTGACAAATCTATTATAACCGTATTCTACCATGCTTTTAATTAATTGATTTGTGCAATGTTATATGAAATGTCAGTTGTAAATCTGCATTTGACAACTGCCTGATACACACTCATCCTTTTTAGGACATCATTTTGAGAAAATCATTTCACTGTTTATCGAGCCACAATTTACACAAATAGCTCAAGTGTTTCTCAAGCTTATACCATTGACACCTTGAAGGAGGCAGTATTGTTCAGTTTGAACAAAAAATACATAATTGAATAGATGAATTAAAAGTGAATCAGGCAATTCAGAAAAGCAGATTCAACACTTCACAAGCAGAATTGCAGATGTACAACTGACATTTCATGATAAATGTGCACAAAATATAAAGTATCCTTTTTATAAATTACAAAAATTTAGAAATACATATAAGAAATACATATATTCGTACAAATCATAGAATTTTGTATTTGTGGATACGAATTAGCAAATCAAATTGTGTAGTATTTGTGGATCATGGTATTTTCAAATCATTTATCTTTCCATAATACAAAAAGCATAATTATGTGGCCCTCAGTACCAGTTCTTAATTTTGGCCCTCTCTGTATCTTGAGTTTGACACCCCTGGTGTAGAGGGATCATGAGTTTGCTTTTGGCTAAATGTTTTTACTTGGTGGTTCAATGTATCTGCAACCATTTTATATGGATGTATGTGTAATGTGCATTGTAACATAAGGTACAACAACCACATTGCCTCCCAACCTTTGTCATTTAAATATGTGCTCTTTTGTTTTATACCCAAGTACAGTATTTAGACATTAATTACACATATTTAAATTAAATACAGATGATGAATAATACTTTACCTGGCTCTCAGAAAACAGGGCTGGCCATCTGTTTTTGAACTCTGCTATGAAGGGCATATCTTTAACGACTTCCTGTCTTCTATAGGCAAAGATTCTTTCCATTTTACTTTTGATTAGCTGTTGGTTGTTCTTTTTCACCTCCAGTATAAGTGCTTTCCTTTCTTCCTCGAGGCTCTCTTTAGTTTCGCCTGCAGGGTAATCAGGACAATAGTTGACTTCTGCTTTCCGTGGCTTCTTTACCTGGTTAGGTCCATGACTCATGGCACCTTGCTTTTCTTTTACAGCATTGATGCTCAACTCAGGGCAGCCAATGCTCCTTAGTCTGGTGCGGTAGTTTGCCATTTTGTACTTCAGAACCTTTCTCCTTTAAAAAGGGATACTTTGTTGTCAGAGCCTGAGCCACATCATCAAGCTCTGTACTAGAAGGATAAACTTTGTATTTGATGATTTCTGATGCCAAACCATCTAGTATATCGGACCTAAGTTTGTTACTTGTTTTTAGAAGAGTTCCACTGCTGCAGAAGGCTTGATTTGCCTTTTCTAACTGAATCTGTACCTCATAAATGAACTGAGGTATTTCAAAGTTTGTGGGCCATGGCTGTGATCTAAGGGAAGTACCTGAAGATGTAGATTCAGCGGAGGAAAGTATGTCTGTGTCTGATGCTGAAGACATCAAAAAATCATCTTCCCCTTGCGGAACAGTAGTGAGTGTGACAGTCTCATCTGGCAAGTTAATAACTTTATCTGTGCTCGTCTTTGATTTCTGAAGTTTCCGTTAAGTTCACAAACTCATTGTCGAAATCAACGTCTCTATACTGCAGCCTGAAATTTCCAGACAGGCCGAAGCGTCTTCCAATCTCTCCTTTAAGGTCCTCTATGGAATCGGGTATTCCATTGGGCAAAATTAATTTTGATGCGTCGTCTACTCCAAATATGACTCTCAGAGTTGCAGACATCTTGTATTTAATCTGTAAAACAAAAGGAATGTTTCTTTAAGAATAATTCAATTTGTGTCTGACGAGGCCTATATGCTTCCTTTACCCCCTTCCACATACATAAAAAAAGTACCTGTCATGTGTACAAATCTTTTTAAATTCACCATTCGTAGGGATCCAACTTTATAGTCAGCCAAAGGATACTGGTCAGCAAGCTCCTTCAAACCAACAGCTGCAAGCTCTCTTGTTGGATGTAACTCATAAGCACGATAGTGCTCTCTGTACCATGAGCTAAGTTTTTTAACAATGAAAATCAAATCATCTTTTATAATGCACAGCTGAATTATTTCAGAGAATTCAGGTAGACCCCCACATGATCCATGCACAACTATCATACCTTTTTTGTAGTTTATGCCATTAACAGTGACACTTTGGGCAAGGTTTACATCAGTGATGTCAGGGTATGTCTGGGTAATTGTGTTGAATACATCCTCATTAAGGACATCAATGGGGACTTTTGAAACTTGCGCAACATGCAAGGAAGGCTTTTCATTGTCAGGACAAATCATATTATAGGAAACCATTAACTGATGCTTTGTAGCTAATGACAAAGTTATGTTCCTGAAGTTATTTGTATGCCTAACAACTTGCTTAAAAAAGTTGTGTTTGGCCTTGAACCGCATAGTCCATAATGACACGAGGGGACCAAAACATTTAATCATTTCTGGATAGTGTTCCAGAAATGATGTTTAGGCAACAACTTCTGATCAGGAAAGAGTTCCTGATAACGTTCTCGATGCTCCGAGATTTTGCACTCCAAATATGCAATCGATTCTAGACAATGAACAGGGGCAACAACCAATTCAGCAATATCCTTTAAATCCAAAATCACCTGCCAAGCAGGATCATGACTGGGAACAAGTTTACCAATGATAAAAGGAAGTAATCGAAGAAGACACCAGTTTTCGTGGGCATTGCCACCCACTGTGCGTTTCTTTTGAAAAGTTTTAGGTAGCAAATGAGGGCGGTTTGTTTTATCCCCCTCTTTGAATGGAAAAGAATGAATACGATTATTAAGGTGTTCAAGAGTGCACAACTTCTTAGATAAAAACACATTAATGCACCGTGCTAGTTCTACAGGAACTATGCCCTCAAACAGATCGTGGACAATATCTGGGGGGTAACCACTTGTCACATTAAAGTGAGACAGACTGTCAGTTAAAACACAAGAAGTTTTTACACCAAAGCAGCTTTCTCCTTTTTCTTGAGCCGTCTTTACGTGAAGCTGATGAACTTCCTTGGTTCTACGCTCAAATACCCCTGATTTCACTTCTGTTCCCTGAATTTCGCAATGCTGAGCTGTACAAAACCGACAGAAATATTTTCCTGAAAAACTCTCTACAAATCCAGCTAGCCCATGAGCACCCAGATTATCCGCAACAACGCATTGTACTGTGCCCTTGATAAATGACCCAAGTTGTGGAATAAACAGCCCTTGCTGCTCCAAAGTCACTATATCATGCAATAGAGGCTCAAATATTTTTTTGTAGCCATAGGTTTTAACATGATCACTTTTGCACAACAATGCTAAGTAGATTGAGGACAGGACTGAGCTACTACAAGGAGGCAAATTACCTAAAATCCAGTAGACCGCACACAGTTTGTGTATTTTGCGTGAGGTTCCCAGCGGATTGCAAACCTCAAAGTCATCGATGTACAAACATAAGGAAATCCTTAAATCCTCATTTGAAAAGAAAGGGTTGTTTTTGTGGTACTCACCGTCCTAAAAAAACGCATACTGGTGTACATTTGCAGAAGAAAACTGCATGATTACCAAGAAGCTTATCAACTATATCTTTACGTCCAAGTAGCTGCTGTAGAGAATTCAGTAAGGGAACATACTGAAAGGTTTTGTTGGACCTCAACAGGTCTCAACAGGACTCAACAGGTTCCACAACCTTAAAGTTTTCCTTATAGTACTGTTTACGTTTGAAGGCTGAGGCTAATGGACCACCCTTTGCTATAGCTATTGCCAAAGGATTGTTTGTAGAAATGGCTAAGATGAGTTCATTAATTATTAATTGATTAACCTGAAGGTTATGCTTATTGAAAATGTCAAAAGCTGTACTGTGTGATACAGGCACTGCAGCAGAGATAAAAATGAAATGCAACTCTTCCAGTAACTCATCAATTACAGAGCTTGGTACATAGGGATGGGAATTGATAAGAATTTAACGATTCCGATTCCATTATCGATATTGCTTATCGATCCGATTCCTTATCGATTCTCTTATCGATTCTCATTGGGTGAGGGAATAAGTACAAATTTGTTTGTTTGTATTAACTCGCTTTAATATCTGATAAGAACATAGCACATACTCGGAGTATACACAAATTATGTGTAGCAACCTCAGAACAAACCTAAAAGTAGGCTACAAAGTAAAGTCCAGGGACCTATAGAATTTTTCACATTCATTATTGGTCCAGACAAAAAAATAAAATAAAACTGCCATTTAAGTGCCATAAAAACTAAAAACACAGACTAAACAGTCAAGGTCATCATCATCTAAATTTGATTGACAATGACAATGGAGATTATTATTCATATAGTAAAAGTTTACACAATGAAATGGCGCTCACATGAACTAAATAGAGAAGTTACCTTCGGCACTAATAGCAGATGACGTCTCGTTAGCTCCGCTGCTGCTCGACTCACTTGTTGTTGCTGTGTCGCTAAGTAGTAGTGTATCAAACACGCGACAGTCCTGCAAATGAATTGCGTGCTGTGTGGCCAAATGTTTCTGCATATTGGAGGTAGTTCCCCCCTTTGCCGAAATTAAACTTTTACAGTTGTTGCAAATGACCGCATTGGCGTCTTTTCTAGTGAAATATAACCACACTTTAGATCGCTTCTGCCTCGATGACATGTTTGCTGCGTAACCAAAACAACGCAGCGCGTTGACACATTTGCAACGAGCGGAACCGATAAGCGGAATCGTTAAGCAGGTACGCTAACGGTTCCAAGGAATCGATTCACTTGGCACCGGTTCTAAAGAAGAACCGGTTCTCGGTTCCCATCCCTATTGGTACATGTGACAAAGTCTCTAATTTCAGAAGGACTGATGCCAATTTTTTTATTATTGTGTCTTGCAAGTTCTCATTTTCTGCCTCCGCTTCAATCAAATCGTCACAATCTAAATCAGAAGCAATTTCAGCAGTTGAAAGATTTTCAGATAGTTGATGCTCACCATTTGTATCACATCCTTTCAATAGTCCAACTTTAAAGTCTTTTATAGTGGAATGTGCATGCTTCCTATTCTTATGGGATTTGAAAGTAGCATATATATTGGTTTGAAAATAACAATTTTCAAACATACAAGTTACTGTTTCATAACTCCTCAGATGGTTGTTAACATGAGCAAAGTACTCTCTACTAGATTCTATTTCACTTCCTGGACACAAAAGGCATGTCAATATTACTTGTTCTGTAGTCCTTAAATGTAAAACATCAACATGACATCGACTCAAATGAGTTTTAAGTGCATTCCATGTTTTGAATGAGCATGGGCATTCATAGTATGTGCATGGATATCTGGAGTGTCCCTGGCTATAATGGCCATGGTTCAATTTATAGTGTTTTAGTAATTGGTACCTTGTAGATTCACTTTCAGAACACTGTTTACACCTCCACATTCAGAGCCTAAAAAAAAAAACATGAAAGTGTTAATGATACATTGTCCCTTCCAAATTTATAACAATTATATTTGAGCCACTGGCATATCTCATGATGGGTTCACAGTATATGCCTGCCTTAATGCCTGGTTCAGATTACACGATTTTTGCACGATCCGTTTGACAGGGTCTTGTAGGGACGGGGCGTCGGTGTGTGTGTACGAGTGAGCAACGGTGAATGTGTGTGTGCGCGCGTGTGAGCGACAGTGTGTTTGAGTGAGCGAGTGACAGTGAGTGTGTGCGCACGCGCTAGTGAGCGTGTGTGAGTGCGTGAGCAAGAGTGTGTTTGCGAGTGTGTGTGTGTGTGTGCGTGCACGCGCTCATGAGCGAGTCATCAGTGGTGACTTGGTGTGTCCCAGGCCTAACAGACAAAAAAATTTGTAATCTAAACCAGGCATTAACAGACAACAGCGGATCTTAAAAATATAAATGGATCGGATATAAAATATATATATAAAATATAACGGATCTAAAAAAAACAATACCAGTTTAATAAAAAAAACACTTTAAAAAGGTCATGGCCATGTGTTATGTTAGGCTAATGTTAAATATTTCTATACAAAAAATAAAGCGCAATGTTTAAAGCTAAATTAAAACCAAACTAAACTAAAATAACTACACAGAAGGCTCAATATTTCGGTAATGACAGTTCTAAGACTTATGACAAGGATACAGGCTAATTCTGTGTAAAGCTAGCAAGAAATTGTTTTAAACTATCAACAAAGTATACGGCTAAGCGCATAAAAAAAACATTATCTGTTGTCACAAATGCAAAATTGTAAAATATATTACTAAAAAAACGTTCTACTTACCAAATAATTTATGGATGATAACGGATTCAAAAGTTCCCGGAAAATGCCGTCCGTGCGTCGTCTCGTCTACTCTGCATGTGCGATTACAAGTACGGAAAGCTCTTTGGGACAATCTTCAACCGCTCGTAGGTTTAAAATGATCTGGTTACATTGGTTTTAATCTGTTACATTTTGTAGACTTAAAATATTATACTTTTAATTTAATGCAATGAAACTTGCTTATTTTTACTGTATAAACATAATACTTTGAGTAATTTTACCATAAAACCAGTATTTAAATTAAACTACACCCATGCTTCATTTCTAAGAGTGTACTATGTTGTAGAAGAAAACAGTACTTCAACAGAGTATTATGTCCGAATTGTCAGTATTCATAAAAGAGTAGGCGAGAAATTCCCAGATGGCTTACTGGGGACACCCAAATTTAGATGTACTCAGTGATGGATACATGAGATGCTCTATATCCCACAAGCCCATGGGACAGCATACCCCGCACAGCCCCCAAAACAGTCTCAGCCCACTTTCATGTACAATTAAACATGTTGTTAATTATTTTGAAGCTAATGTAACATTAACATTGACCTTGCTTTGTTCTTAAATTGACAATGTTTTATAGTGATGAGGAGAAAAATGCTGATCTTGTAGTTCAAAAAATTGCTCAGACAAAGAAGGTCCAGGTGTCAAAGAATTTACTTTATTTGTTCAAGTCAAACAAAGTGAGATGTTCCCAAAAAGCATCTGAAAATTGGGTGTTTTCCAACCCCTAATTATACTGAAACTACTCAGAGGTGTTTCCTTTCAAAACCAATCAGGTAGATTCCAGTTATCTCTTATTTTTTAATATCCACTGTCCTTGTCTGCCACCCTTATTTCAAAGCAACAATGCTTTTGATTTAATGGTGGAATGATTCATTTTTTAAAAATAAGCTGAGCTACAAGGTTTTTGGTCTAATAGTGGAAGGTCAACTTGACATTTTTGGATCAGGCCTTTAAAACATCACTGGATTTTATATTGCTGAAAATGATTAAAATATTTTATAAAAACAATTACTGCATGCATAAATGTGTTGATTCTATCATTCAAACAATCTTGATTCTAATATGATGTCTGATCTACTAACACAACTATGTTACAAACATTCCTATGAATACTTCTTTATAACCGGGGTGAATAACAGTGCCCAGTGCATGTAAAATATATCTAAATATGTGTTGTCAATATCTAAATATGTGTTGTCTGTGCCCAAATCACTCAGAAATTACACAATATATTTGTGATGTCTGTGCCCAAATCACTCAGAAATTACACAATAATAGTGGCATAGTTTTAATTTATAAAACGTAAATACGAGTCATTAATATTGAGCTTATTTGTGTCAGGGTTTTGACGGGGGGAAGAACCCAAATGCAGGCAGCAATAGTACGGGGGGAACACAAGACTTTTATTATACAAAAAACACTTACAAAAAGGCAAAACAAAACCCACGATGGGGAAAACAAGACTAGATAAACTAATAATAAAAACAAGGACACGGACTAACTAGACTAGAAAAACAAACACTTAATATCAACACTAAATTTACACTTACTAGACACAGGGGAACATGAACAAGGCAATCAAACATGAAGCATCGGTAAATGCACACAAGACGTACAGCATATAGGTACAACATACAATGAACGAGCACAGGCCAATGAAACATGAGGACTCTTTAAAGGGAACAAACACAGGATAATTAATAAGGACCAGGTGATAGGGATGAAACACTGATGGGAAAGCTAACGAGACGAAAAGGGCGGGAAACACAGACGAGACTCGGAGAGAGAGTGAGAAGATCACTAAGGTTTATTTACGTTTGTGTTTTGTATGTATATTTGCCCGTTACAATATTATATATGGCTTAAATGTTTTTTTAACTCACAGATATAACAAATAACATGATAATTATTCACAAGATCATTTAAATCAGGTGGTTTTAACTGATAGACGTTGCCCCTTCCTAATAACGTTTGATAAATGAATAATATCAAAACACAAATAAGCCCTAAACCAATTAATTACTCAAATTAAATTACATATTTATCCAAACAAAAAAATGAATTTGTGTCGTTTTATGGACAATGAAAGAAAAGAACAGCTGAAGAGGAAGTGAAAGTTTAATGAGAGCGTGGTCGGATAACATCCATGTTATAACATACTTGGCACATCAAAACACCACAAAAGAGATTTACTCGGGTCGTTCTTAATACTACAACAGAATGCATATTAGAGCAACTTATAATCAACCAATAGGCCGAATACAGACAAAAGAATAAATAGCAGCAGTTTACAGTCAATAAGCATGTTTCTGTTACAAAAGACCTTCCATTCGCATAATCATTCTTTACAATGGGAAGTGTGCATGGGCCTGTTATTGCCGAAATTTAACTTGGAAAACACATTGCAAAATCACAAAGCTGTTGTATTCCTTTAAATTGTTTACTTTTATCAAAAGCATATAGCCCTAGAAGGTAAAAATGAAAATACATGAAAATAAAAAGCTCTGAATGTGCTGTACTTGAAGTAAATTGAAAGCTTTTTTTCATGTGTTGTTTACCATGTTACGGTGTTAATGCAACCTGTACTCATAACTTAAGTTGTTGCGCTTGTCATTACATCACATGGTTAATCTCTGGCCCACACTACACTACGTGGCGGAAATGCACCCCAAACGTAATAAGCCCTTTTCACAATCACGTAACTTAACTTCAAGAAGAACTTCCGTTTTGCCGTCGCGCTGGAATTTAACAACAGTGGAAAAAAAACTGACAGAACACGTATTCAAGTACTTATGCTAGCACTTTCGCTAACACAAAAAGAAAACAAAACACTTCTCTTCATAATCAAACAGGTCCTGTTCAACAAAGAATTTGTATCCTTTATCTAGCTTTGATCTTGTCGTAAGCGAAAATTTGTCTGCAGTATGTTGTACATCATCTAGCTGTATTTATGACAGCTGTGCAAGGGACTTGGTAAATTCTGAGGCGCTAGCGGAAGTAACGATACACTGCTTCGCGGCAGAACGGAAGATGCATGTCGTCATGTGAAAAGGGCTTATTGCCAGCCACCCGACATTTGAAAAGGAACTGAAGAAGAATTGTGTCACATGATCACATCAATATAGCGTACGACGGCCGATCGCATTAATACTACACCCACATATTTCACATATTCTTCCAAATATCGTCCTTTGTGTTTAGACATTTATACAGGTTTGGAACAATCTGATGGCGAGTAAATGAGAACAATCAAAGGGACAAGTGTTAACGTTGAGCCCTGTTTTATTATTTCACTTTTAAATAAATAGCCGTGGAGGTCTACACGGGGAGCCTGCGCCTATCTCAGGAGTCATCGGGCATCAAGGCAGGATACACCCTGGATGGAGTGGGGCGCACTTACGGACAATTTTTCCAGAGATGCCAATCAACCTACCATGCATGTCTTTTTATGCAAACTCCACACACACAAGTCGGAAGCGGGAATCGAACCCCCAACCCTGGAGGTGTGAAGCGAACGTGCTAACCACTAAGCCACCGTGCCCCCCTTCAATTAAGAGACCATTTTCAGTAAAAAAAAACTGTGATGACCTTGATTTTTGTCTGTTTTCTTACTACTTGTCTTGTCATTGTGTCAGTTTTTCACATTTAACAGACACTGGACAGGAATACATTTGAAATGAAAATTTGGAATGCTCTATAAATGTTATCCTTGACTGCAGTATAAATAGCCACACGAAAGCAATTAACCATGTCGGTTTTTTATATTTATTCTTCAAAACAAAAATTCCTTGACAATAAATTATTTCTAGTTTATGACCCTCGAATAGTATCCGGAAGGCTATTCCAGAGATTAGGTGCTACATATGAGAAAGCTGGATTGAGTTATTCTAGGTAAAGACCGGAGTTTTGTAATGGGTGATGGATTGTAGCGTGATAGAAGGTCTGTTAGATAAGCGGGAGCTAAAGTGTTTAATGCTTTATAAGTGATTTATAGTTTACATGATAGAAATTGGTGTTATGTGGCCACATTTAAGACTAATTATTTAGTTTTTTTGTTAACAGTATGGTGTTTGGTGGTGTGATAACATTAATGGTGACAGTTATTTTGTCTTTGGTTGTTATAGTTTACTGCGTCACACGTTTTTTGCTTGTTTGTGACTACTACCTGTACTGTTTCAAGGATGGTTCACAAAGAATAATTTTGTCATTTATTCACCCTCATTTATAGATGGCAATGCAATTTATATTGATAGACGTAACTATATTGTCACGTGTTGTGCAGCTTGTGACTGATTTGTAACGTGTGATAAAGAAATGTGTTAATGCTGTACCGTGTGTGGGGTATGGTTGATGTTAAACTACAGAAAGTCAGTACTGATTCTTTATATATAAAACAATTATAAACAATTATACTGGCCAAAAAGATCTAGTATCTTAAAGGGCCGTAATCCCAGAAAACGCACTTTTAAATGTTTATCTACCAGACATTGAGTCGCCAGCGTGTGTGCAGAAAAACCCTGTAATTATACAAATCCATTTGTTCTTCTTTTTGTAATCTCCTTTAAACCTCAACAGCGACAGAAAACAGGCTGTTGGCGATCCCCTAACAATCTGATGTCACTTTGTTTACGCCTGCCCATGACCGCTCACAGACTCCGCCTTATGAGCGCTTAGTTCCACCTTCCGCCATAGACACGCTGTCAGCCATTTTCAGGCAAGAGCAGATGTAGCCACTAGCCAGCGGCAAAAATGTCTAAGATACAACAAATGTGTTGTTGGATGTAAAATGGAACATAAAAGGAGGCCGAGAGGAGACCTTTCCGACGAGCCAGGGTTCGTCCCGCACGATCGAAAGTCCCGGGCAAGACGATGATGACTTGGCGTTCGCTAAGAGTTTACTTTTTTCGGATCGACAAACCAACATTCACCGGTCCGGAAAGACTTAGAGAAACAAGCCAGGACTTGTTGGAAAGGTCTCCGTCCAGGGCATTCGAACAACGCTGACCGCGAGTCGATGCAACCCCGGTGGCCGGAGCTAGAGCTCCCGGTAGCCGGAAAGGTTGAAAAATCGAAGCTCCGGGACGTGGTGGCATAACAGTATAGCATCGGTTTGGCAAAAAATGGAGTGGATCAGTACCAGCAGTTCGCGATTAAGCTTCATCTCCGGAAGAAGTTAGTAAAGTATTACACATCGTTTTTAAATCGCATTTCTTAAATAGTGTATTTAGCATGTTAGGGGCTAATACTGAGACTTTACATTGGTCCAAAGACAGCTGTTGTGTCGCAATGTTAATGGTAAAACGTATCGCGCCCATCGGTTCAGAAGACTTGTGACCGACATAATTTCTGTAAAGCTTATTCATTACAACGAAAGGAAGTTATAGCAGTGTCTTTCTCTGTGAGTTCAGTGTTTTCTTGTATGTCTTAAGTGCGACAATACTTAGAGCGGATAGAAACAGAGTGGGCATTTGCAAGACAATAAGGTTGTGCAGAAATTGCTACTCACAACGTATTAACACCTGGTGTTATATTGCTTGTCTTGATGTCATCCAAAGCACACCTGTAAGCACTCTGCCTCATATTTTGCATACGGGGAGGGGAGCAGAAGCTCATTTGCATTTAAAGAGTCACACACAAAAACAGCCCGACTTCCATTTCAGCCACAAATGATCATGTTCAACATCTTGTAATGAACGATACGTGGTGTATTTTGAGCTGAAACTTGAAAGACACATTCTGGGGATACCACTGACTATTTTTACATTGCAGAAAACACCTGGGATTGCGACTCTTTAAAACACTGTAATAACCTCTCGTTTAAATGACAAAAAATGTAATGTTTTCATATCTTCTTGATCAATACGGCACTTTATACAGTAATTCAAATAAAAATCCCTGTTTACATTTCAATCTATTTTTAAATATGCAACTTTTCAATAGACACCTCTTTTGAGTTTTTGCTTAAGTGTTATAGGGTGATTTCTTCCTGCAGTTGGAGGTGGAGGTTGATGGAGGTTGTGTGAGCAGTAACAAAGAGCTGAATATTTTAAGTGCAGGGTTCAGAAAACTGGAGTATACCCTGGCAACATTCATGTCTAAAATCGCTGGCAAAATCCCACTTACACAACATATTTCCCATCATTTATTAAACCTGATATCAATTATATCATACATATAGTTTCCTAAGCTTAAACTGCGCTAGAAATCCACTTTCAAATGCTGCGTCATGTGAATTGCTCACATTGAGCCTTGCAAGTCATCCAATAACCAAATTATTTCGGCATGTAGCAGTTTTCAAATGTATTCCAAATAAGATAGTTAACTTGTCAGTTGAGCTACAAAACAAATAAACCGTTTCTAAAATTTTGGCTGACGATGTAAAGAATATTCACAACAGAAAGAAAAAAAAACGACTAAAGTTGCAAGTTTCTTGCCTTGCACCGCACTGACCTCAGTTTGCTTTTCGATTTAATATTATGATCAGTTTTAACTTTTCTGAAACAAACGATAAGCAGTATGATGCGTCAAACAAACAAACAAAGAAACAATGTTGTTTCAATGTTTATGTAACCCGAGGTTCTGGTGGCTATCCAAAGATCTCATCACGTCCTGTTTAATGCATATATTTCACAACATCTCTGAACGCGCATTTGGCTGCGGCTGCCACATTTAAAAGAACTTTAAAGAGCCTGACATTATGAAAAGCCTACTGCAGAGACATTTCTTGATTTATGACAACATATCCCCAATGTATGTGAATGTAGCCTACCAACATGTACACGTGAATGCTTATAACTTAATCCAGGGTTAACATCGGAGAAACCCAGCTGTGTTTGCAGTGGTATTATTCCATATGGGGGATATAAAATGATAATCCAACAACATTATAGAGCCCATTGGGTTTTAAAGGAAATGAAGCTAAATCCAAAATGACATTAAATCATTCCATATACTATGACCGTATAAAATATGTTTTCAGGTTTCATGTACAATATTTTACTGTATGCATGGTTTGATTTCATACATTTTACTACAAGAGATAGAGAGGGGGACTCTTAATGAACAGTTGGCACTTGACAAATTAAACCACTCAAAGTCATAAACATGTTTCATGAAATCTACATCAGAGAATCCAGTTCTTGTTGAAATTGTTATGTAGTGTTATTGTTTATCCTTAAGATAGACTAATGGAACAGAATTGAGGGAGGTCCATTAGCAGTTTAGCGAGCAGATCTGTGACAAGAATATTGAATATATCCCAACAGCACCCAATAAGGTGTACAAAAAATGTACCCAGCTTATGATTATCCTGCTGACGGTGGACTGATGAATGCTGAAACAATCACCCAGTTCTTTCTCCTTCAGACCCAGAGACAGGTACACAAGACCAGTTCATCAATCATCAGAAGGCATCGGCTCTGGTGGGGAACAGGGGGAAGAAGTCTTAATCTTAAGTGTTTGTAAAGTGGGGTCCAAAACTCTGAGACCACTTGTATGTGGTTTTAATTATATTAAATTAGATAGTAGTGTTCTTACGGATGCAGAGTTATTAGCAAGCTGCTTTAAAGAAAAAAAAGATAAAGTATGAACTATGCCTACCGGTCGACGAGGTGGATCAGTGGCATTGTCACGAGCTGCTGTTGTGCTGGAAGTGGATGACTGTGTACCAACTCGCACGATTCTCCTCGTTGCAGGTTCAATCTGTCTCCAAAATGCTTGTAGATGGCAGTAGCTGGCAAATCTAAAAGCGTGAAAGAGGGAAAAAAAAACATTATTGATGTTTGGAAAATGCATCATCACAAAGCGGAAAACAGGCTGTTTTTCTGAGCTTGTTGACTTTTAGAGATATGTGGTTCTTACAGGACAGAGATGCTACAAACAGGCTTTGATGATCTTATAGATTAAACTAGCCAAGTTCAAATGAGCTCAACCTTAAACATCCACAGCAGTAAAATGCAACATACACATTAATATAACATACACAGCAGTAATATTAATCCATAAACATCCTATATAACAGTAAAACACTGACAGGGATCATTTTACTGCACTATGAGTACTTTTACATAAGGTTTTGAATGCAGGGAGTGAAGTATTTTCCCAGTGCGGTATTAGTGCTTTTACTGAATTAAAGGATCTGAATACTCTGCCCACTACTGTGCTTGTACATATACATTCATAAATGAATGGATTTTAACACCATCTAGGTCTGCAAGCTAAGTATCATATGACATAATGCGTACCTGGTATAGAATCTGTCGTCATCCGATGCTAAAAACCTCTCTAAGCCAAACGACTGCTTCAGTGTAACCTCAGCCAGCCTCTTTTGCAGCTCCTCTATCACCTGCTGCTGGGCCTCTATTTTTTCACATGCTATATCCAAAGCTGATGGTCCTGGTTTTGCATCGTAATGATGGCACTGAAGCAACAGTTCAACATCCATCTCTTCCTCTTCAGTTGATTCATCCTCTGGTCATTGTGTTCTCTCCCAGACACTTGGTCTGACTGCCGGCAGAGAGTAGTCGTTCCAGGCGAACAACACGGGTACAGCCCCCTCTTTCTAATGTCGTTGTCCACCTTGAATGACATCTGTGGAGACGAAATGTCTACTACAGACTGTGGTGGTCCTCATCATTACTAAATTCTCACATCTCACATTACGTATCCATATTTTTCTCACGGTTTCTTCCTTTGGGAAGTGGTGGAAACTCACGGTGGAGTTGAACTTCCCCGACATCGCGCATTGAGGTACGCAGCAGAAATCACTGTTGGGATTATTCAGATGTTAAAATCAAATAAAACGGCAACATTAAAAAGGGCTAGATAGGTTAGCTAGGCCAAGTCAATAGCAGTTCCTACCGCAGCTACCGGCTTTTCCGAGAAGCGCGACCAAACCGGAAGTCAGGAGACCTGTTTTCCGGTTTGGTCACATGACGCTCGGCATAAAGCCTATTGACTGCCACTCAGGGGTAAATAAGAGTCAACACAGATTAAAGAAGTACCGCCGCGGAGACGGTGTCGGCGGAAAGCTCATTCTGGTTGAGTACCTACTGTAATTAAACATTTAATCATTAAAGCATAAGAGTTCTACTAACAAAACGTTTACTTGCCACACACAATAATGCTAGGCGTCACGGGCAGGTTTTTGAGAGGCTTGTCTCATTATGAAGGAGGAGCTCCTCTTTCTCATCAAAATATGGAGAAGTAGAAGAACGTCTCCGGTTACTTTCGTAACCTCGGTTCCCTGAGAAGCGGGAACGAGACATTGCGGAGAACCGCATATGAAACTCCTCCCCTTTTTCACTTTTCCTGAAGTCTTATTGGATAACGCCAGTAAAAAAACTGGCCAATTGTCGCAAGAATGCAACAGTATGCAAATACTGACGAATCCAGACAGTATAAATACAGTGCATGTGACGACAATCCTCAGAATCTACGAGAGAACGCCTGCACGGTGATGAGCGACGAACACGGCGATCTACGCAATGTCTCGTTCCCGCTTCTCAGGGAACCAAGGTTACGAAAGTAACCGGAGACGTTCCCTTTCGAGAGCGGTCACTTCGACATTGCGGAGAACCGCATATGGAACGGTAGTACAATCCCGCCGTGAGAGCTTGCAAAATCAACCAGAAAAACTGGGTTAAAACACACAAGCATGGGAAGCATACAATTTTAACCATTCGCGAGGTCGCCCTAAGCGTCAACAGCTGATTGGCTTAAATCGGCCAATGAACTGCTAGATCGGGCTCCTGCCAAATTTGCATATCCAAACCCAACAAATGCAGCGGGCTGCGCTGAAACAGGGCAGACACCACAACAGTAAGAGCCAGCACGGATTGCCGGCGGATATAACAGAGATCATAAAAGTACACCAAGCACAGCGTAAACAGCAATGCGGCAACAACTGTGTAATATAAGCGATTATACGGTAGCAGATAAAGAGTGATCAGCACTCACCGAGAGGACTTGAGACGACAAAGAGGACACGTCCAATCTGTAGAACCTGGCGAAAGTGTTCTGCGAAGACCAGCCAGCCGCACAGCATATGTCCTGAATAGATGTGCCCTTAGACCAGGCCCACGAAGAGGCGATAGCCCTAGTCGAATGAGCTCTGATACCGAAGGGGCAGTTCTGTCCCTGACTCTCATACGCCAAGGTAATAGCGTCCACCACCCAGCGAGAGAGCCTCTGCTTTGATACAGCCCGACCTTTAGTTCCCCCACCATAACAGACGAAGAGCTGTTCAGACTTCCGAAAGCCGGCCGTGCGATCAATGTAAGCCCGTAAAACCCTTACCGGGCAGACCGCTCTCTGAGCGTTAGCATTCTGCGAGTCTGACGACTCGGAAAACAAAGCGGGCAAAGAAATGACCTGTGCTCTAAATGGGGTAGACATAGACTTTGGCACATAACCCGATTTCGGCCCGAGAGTGACGTTGCAGTCGCCGGTTCCAAAACGTATGAAATCAGCGCCGACTGAGAGCGCTTGTAAATCCCCTATGCCTTTAGCCGAAGCAAGGGCGAGAAGGAGAACAGTTTTTAGTGAGCTCTCTTATGGAAGCCGCTTCCAAAGGCTCGAATGGGGGAGAAGAGAGAGCCTTCAACACCAGCGCTAAGTCCCAAGGCGGCACCGAAGGGGATCGCGGGGGAAAAAGTCTCCTCGCTCCTCTGAGGAATCTGACCACCAGCATGTGCCTTCCAATCGATTGCCCATCAACTGGGGAACGAAACGAGGCGATAGCAGCCACATAAACCTTCAGTGTTGACGGGAGTCCGCCGTTGTCCAGCCTGTGCTGCAGGAAGCCTAAAATATCAGACACGGGGCAGGACATCGGGTCGATATTGTTACTACTACTGCACCATTTAACAAACACCCCCCATTTGAGAGCGTAAACGCCTGGTGGAAGGCGCACGACACTCCGAAATAGTGTCAAGTACACGCTGAGGAAGTGCATTTAAAACCCCCGAAGAGGCCAGGCATGAAGGCTCCACAGCTGCGGCTGGGGTGAAATATCGTGCCTTTCGCTTGGGAAACAGGTCTCTCCTGAGAGGAATCCGCCACGGCGGTGCCGTTAACAATTCGCTCAGGTCCGGAAACCACGGTTGATTCGGCCAAAACGGAGCGACGAGGATCACCGTCGCGGTCTCCTCTCTGATTTTGCACAGCACCAGGGGCAAAATCTTCACCGGAGGAAACGCGTAAAGCCGAAAGTCCGGCCAACGCACCGTCAGAGCGTCGCTCCCCATGGGGGAGTGGGTCAGTGAGAAATACAGCGGGCAGTGCGCGTTCTCGCTCGTCGCGAATAGATCCACTTCCACCTTCCCAAAGCGCTCCCAAATTGACCTCACTGAGTCGGGATGAAGCCTCCATTCCCCGTGCGGAAGACCCTCCCTCGAAAGCATGTCCGCTCCGCAGTTCAGACGACCGGGGATATGCGCTGCCCTGACAGAGAGTAGATGCCGATCTGCCCACAGTAGGAGACTCGCAGCCTGTTTGAAAAGAGTTCCTGAGTGGACTCCACCCTGGCGATTTATGTACGAAACCACGGACATGTTGTCGGTGCGAATCAGGACATGTTTCTTCTCTCCCCCTCGACTGGAAAGTATGGAGAGCTAGAGACACCGCCTTCAGTTCCAAACAATTTTATGGCATTTTCTCAGTGACTGTGTCCAAAGGCCGGATGCCGGCATGCCCTCGCACACCGCGCCCCATCCGGAGGACGACGCATCCGTCGTAACGACTATGCGTCTCGTAACCAGTCCCAGGGGAACTCCCCAACTGAACATGCTCGGGTCGCGCCACGGGCTCAGGGCACTGAGGCAACTGAATGTAACCGGGACTCGCACTCGACCCGAGGACCATGCTTTCCATGGAACCCGGGCCTTCAGCCAAAACTGTAGCGGTCGCATGTGCAGAAGACCCAGGTGGCAGACCGCCGAGGCTGACGCCATGAGGCCCAAAAGCCTCTGAAACTCCCTCAGGGGAACAGACCGACCCGGCCTGATCAAATGTAGAGCTGAAGAGATGGACTCCGTCCGCTCTAGAGAGAGCGAGCGCGCATCTCCACTGAGTCGAAACATACCCCCAGATACGTTATAGACTGACTGGAGTGAGCTTGCTCTTCTGCATGTTCACGCGCAGCCCCAGGGATGTCAAGTGACGAAGCAGCCTCTGCGTATGACCGGAAAGCGCCTCCCGTGAGTGGGCTAAAATCAACCAATCGTCCAGATAATTCAGAATGCGCATACCGCTCGCTCTGAGGGGAAAGCGCCGCGTCCACGCACTTCGAGAATGTGCGCGGAGCTAATGCCAGTCCGAACGGGAGTACAGCGAATTGGTACGCTGAACCCGCGAAAGCGAATCGCAGGAACTTTCGGTGGCGCTTGGCTATCTGAACATGAAAATACGCATCCTTCAGATCCACGGATGCAAACCAGTCCCCGGGACGCACTTGTGCCAGGATCTGTTTTAGAGTTGTCATTCTGAACGCTCGCTTGTGAAGGGCTCGGTTGACGGGTCTCAAGTCCAGAATCGGACGCAGACCACCATCTCTCTTGGGCACTACAAAATACCGGCTGTAAAACCCGCTTTTTCTCGCTCGGTCGGAGGGACGCGCTCGATCGCTCCTTTCGCGAGCAGGCTGCAATTTCCTGTCTCAACACAGGCGCATTTTGCGCTGCCGTAAGCGACGGAACCACACCGCTGAAGCGGGGAGGTCTGCGTCTGAACTGCAGGGTGTACCCGTGTTCTACCACATTTAGTAGCCAATGAGAAATGCCCGGAATGGCTTTCCACGCGTCCAGAAACAGACATAATGGCCGAATCTTTCGGGCGAACTGTCAGCGGACCGTTTAGGGGAGCACGCTGGTGCAGCGAGGCTAATAGCACTGGCGGGGAATGGCTCGTGCTTGAGACTCCAGCCGTCTCTCGCCCACGGGAAAGACCGTGGACGAGGGAAGGCTGGTTATAGTCGGGATTAACTGCGGCTTCGCGCTGCACCGTGGCAGGGCATGGGACGCAGCATTGGCTGGGTGAGGGGGAAAGAGCTCCTTTTGTGAACAGGTACATGTTTTTAATGCATTTACACACACATTTACAACATTGCAATGTTCGCCCGCAACCGCGGGGGAAAACTGATGCAAACATCGGCGTTTGGGGCCACCGGAACGCTCACAAACTCTCTCCTCCTCTTTATAGGTCCGTCAGGACGACGGCTTGGCAGACGATGACGCTCCGTCGCGCGGCGGTCCTCTCTTCGGCCCGTACCTCTTCTTAGGTGGGCCCGACCATTGTTTAGGCCGGGCATCCGGCTCACGACCTCGAGAAGCCGGAGCGGAAGCAGCGTGCTGTTTGGCCGGTCTCTGCGTGGAGTGCGGCGCGGATGAAGAACGGGCTCTCGGAGACGGTTGATAAGAGCGTCGCGGGAGCACGTGACTCATGGCCTTGGCGCACTTTTGCGCCTCCCCGAAGCGCTCTACCACCGACTCCACGACGTCACCAAAGAGGCCGGAGGGAGTGATCGGGGCGTTGAGAAGAGACTTACGATCAGCGTCTTTTAGGTACGCCAACGTAAGCCACAGATGACGGTGGAGGACGACCATAAATCCCATGGATCGGCCGATAGCTTGTGCGGTCCGCTTCGTAGCCATCAGAGCGAATGGATCCCTCGTGGCGTCCGCCTCCAGGCTGCCGCTATCCACGACTGAAGGATCTTAGCCTGAACACCTGCCGGTGCAAAGCGTAGCGGATGCGTAAGCCTTACCGGCGAGATGGGCGGTAAACCTGCACTGCTTCGACGGCAGCCCTGGGTCCGAGCCAACGGTGAGCGGCGATCCTCGACATGCGCAATCCGACCACGTGGGCGAACATGGACTGAGTAGCCGCGTGAACGCGCGCCGATTCACCACCATGGACATCCGGAAAAAATGCCGCGCTCCTCTTTGATGAGGCCTGACGGCGGCCTGCCTGAAGGTACCACGAGTCGAGCTTACTTTTTGCCGGCTCCTCAGGTGAACTCCAGGTGATGTCGAGCTCGCTGACGGGCTTCTCGAGGACCCTTATGAACTCCTCGTGGAGGTCCGGGGTGCTCTCTAGGTCGGGGCGATCCCGCTCCGATCCTGCCCAGTCCTTGTCCGAAGCTGAGATGGACATGGAGTCATCATCCTCCTCAGCGCCGAAGGAAACGGCGCCCGCGACGGAAGGCGGGGGACGAAGACTCTCGTCGACGAAGAGGACTGGGGAATGGGGTGACGGCAGAGGACGGCGGCCCGGAGCCGTGTCGTCGCCGCTCCCCCTTGGAATGGGTAGACTCACCAGCGACTCGTTGGTGGCAGTGAGCCTCGACCCTATTATTCCACGAGCGATGTTCCTGCGAGTTCTCAAGACACGCGCCGGCAGGTCCGCACAGTGCGCGCAATCGGACTCGCAGAATGCAGCCTCCCCATGAGCCAGGCCCAGGCAGGCAATGCAGTGCTCGTGCGTATCCTGCGGGTCAATGGGACCCGCGCAAAGACAACAGAAAGAAGCCATCGGATGCGGTGAAGAAGTATCCAGTTGCGTCTTCAACGATGGCAGCGTGAAAAAGGAGATTCTGAGGATTGTTGTCACATGCACTGTATTTATACTGTCTGGATTCGTCAGTATTTGCATACTGTTGCATTCTTGCGACAATTGGCCAGTTTTTTTTACTGGCGTTATCCAATAAGACTTCAGGAAAAGTGAAAAAGGGGAGGAGTTTCATATGCGGTTCTCCGCAATGTCGAAGTGACCGCTCTCGAAAGGGAATCATGTTTTTCACATCATCTGAGCAACCATTTCTCTGTCCTCTCAAAACTTGTTGTTTTGTGACAGCCTGTAAGACACTTGAACACACACCGTCGGTGACGTTTAAAATAGCCTTTTTTCCCCAAGTTGAGTCAAGACTGGAACATAGTAGGTTATTTCTTAAGTGAACGGACGAAACAGATGAAAAACAACGCATGTGTACAGTATCAGTGTACTGGCTCTGTTGCATTCCTCTTAAAGTGACAGCAGCATATTCCTGCTGTCTGTTAAAAGTCAAGGAAATCACTCACTGCTTGTGACTCTGTAACTTCAATTATGATTCATCTTTATTTGATTACTTGAATCCATTTATACCTTAAAAGGTGTATATATACAGTATCTTACTTTATTTTCTGCTTTGCTCTGTTGTTTTATTGGTGCTGTTACTTGCTGGATTAGTTGTTTTTATTTTTATTTGTCAGTAGTCCCTTTTCCCTGAACATAGCACAAACCAAAACCTTGATCCTAAAACCGCAACACAAACCGAACAGTGAGTAATTTGAACCGTTACACTGCTAATAGATACGAATAGTGTGTATTTCCTTCAATTACTTTAAAACCAATAGATAAGTAATGCACCCCTTTATTTAAAAATATCTCATCTGTAACATCTTAAAATATTTATTGTACAAAACTTTTCAGTGAACTATGAGGCAAAACAAAAACAACAACAATGTATCGTTCATCAATCGTTAAAAGTTCAAATATTCAATTAATGGAGATTTGGATATTAGGTCAAATTTCCCAGCCCTATATAATATAATATAATTATTATCAGAATTGTTATTATTAAAATTCCTGCCAAAAGTTTGGAAACATTACATTTATTAATGAGACACTGCCATAATCTTGCACATTTGCATTTCATCAACTATACATGGACTGAAATCTTAAATACTCAAACCTGTGATGAGACTAATCACTGACCTGATCACATCTGTGGGTCGAAATTTCAGTGTCTCTTACACCAGCACCTCAAACACTTTCTCCAAAACCTTAGGATGTGTGTGACGACAGGCATCTAAAAAAATTCACACACACAGTGATAAAACGATGTCTTTTAAGATACAAACATCTCTTAAAGCGGAGCTATCATGCTATGTCATGCATTCTGACTTCTTTACACTGTAAACGCTTCTCATGCTTAACATGGTCAACTTGGACGTATAACGTAGTATTTCTGAACTTGATACACAGCACTCCAATGTGTTTCTGAAAGTTTTTTATAATTCTGGATCCCTGTGTCGTCACAGGGATCCTATTCCTTTTATTCTCCAAAAGCAAGGAGAAGGCAAAGAGCCCGCCCACGAGCCAACCGACGAGCGAGACCCGCTTCCCATCAAGGTTATCTGCACTGCGTCAAGATGGGCTGCGGCGCATGATGATGTGTTGTGTGCTTGTGGTGTAGTTCCATCCCACTCTCCCCACTAGTCCCACCTCTAGCAGCTCGTGTTTCTCCGGAAATAATCGTACAGCTGTATCTCTCTGTATCTCTCTTTAAAATTGTATAAATTGTATGCAGTACTACTGTATAGGCACTCAAGATTAATATGAGATTGGCGGAAACTGCCTGTGATACACAATCTTTAACGTCAAAGAATATCTAGTGTAGAGTTTTACAAAACATTTATGACATTACGAATGATCACCGGGCATATTTCCATTTGCTGGAAAAAAATTCCCTTTCCTGCCTTTAAAACTGTAGTTCGACCACAGTGCATTAGTGCAAATTTTTCTTATTGATCGTCGAACTGAATCCCCAGGTGTTTTTACGCCCAGGAGGCTCAGGGAGTTAATCTTATTATAGAGATATATTGCTATATTACATGACACATACATGACGCTAAGAGACCAATTAGGGTTGTGCAATAATGCACGAAAAGTATTTTTAATTAAAATATATTTTACTTTTTATTTTGGAAGAATGGCGATATACAATATACATCTCAGTATTTTACAATTAATTTTCTGTATTTATTTGAAGCAGCAGTCTATATATTTTGCCTTATTGTCGCCATTTGTTTGAAACCTGCGATTGCAACTAGCTGCAGAAAAATATATTTTTACATGGTGTGCGCAAATTAAGCGTCACAATAAACTTAGCATATAGGTTATAACTCGTCGCAGTGTTTTATCTTTTGTTTATCTGTTAACTAACTCTAATACATTTTTAAAGCATTTGTTCCTTGTATGAATGTACTGCGCATTGTATGCAACATTATAATTCTAATACTAAATAGCTAGCATTTTCTGAAGAAACCAAATTACAACAATTTCCTTGCAGTTATCTAGGGAATGTAACCTTTAACAAGTTCAGGGCAGTGTATTATCTAGGGCTCCCACTAACGACTATTTTTATATAATAATCGATTATTCTAAACGAATAATTTTGAAAGTTGACATTTAAATTACAAAGATAGACGTTTTAAAGAAAAGTATGTACTTTTCTGTAATTTATTGATAAATGCAGAACGACAAGCAGCAATGAGTCTTTTATAAAAGGACAGCAGCCGTTTTAAGCGAAGTATAAATTGTCTTATAATTGTTAAAATATATAAAAGCTAACTGTTTGGGCTGTTTAGTGCAAATTAACGAATCCTCAATACAAATTACAACGCAACACAGCGTTGCATATTCGTGCATGCTGGAACTGCAAAACAAATGCAACAAAAATCACTATATATTAGACTAAATTATTTATTTTCAGCGTACAGAACAAAAGCATTAAATGGTTATGTCATGAATTGACATGGCAAGAACCCAATTGCAGGAAGAGACAGATGGTAGGGGTAAACAAGGGTATTTATTACGCCAAAAAAAAAAGGACAAAACAAAACCCACGAGGGGGAAAACAAGACAGTATAACTTTAACAGAAATCAAAGACACGGACTCACTAAACTAAGAAAATAAACACTAGTACAAACACTGAACTGACTTACTGACACGGGATACAGGAACAAGGAGAGACAACGTCAAAAAACAGGGCAACTTGACACGAACTTTTCACGCGAGACTTTCACGCGAGACTTTCACGCGAGACTTTCACGCGAGACTTTCACGCGAGACTTTCACGCGAGACTTTCACGCGAGACTTTCACGCACAGCTACAATGAACGAGCACAGGACAATGAACACGAGGGTGTTTTAAAGGGGAACAAACAGGATCATTAACAAGGAGCAGGTGTGGGTAATGAAACACTAAGGGAAAGCTAACGAGACAAAAGGGCGGGAAACATCGACGAGACACGGAGAGAGAGTGAGAGGATCACTAAGGTCCAACCCCTCTCTCCACAAAGAACCTTAGACTATGTCATGGCTCCGCCCCAAGATCAAGAATAAACAAGACAAGATGGCGGAACCATGACAGGTTATGCAAGGCGAAAGAAAACCTGTTAATAAAGCAGACTGTCCACAATACGTAATATAGAGAACATACATGAACACTCGATTTGGCATATCATCATCATATGTATTGTCTTTCTCATGCTTTGTAGAGTAATATGCGCGTATATATACATTTATATACAATTTATATAGGCCTAAACACAGGTTGCGGAGGCTCAGTATCATCCTCATCCACATTGTGCCATTTCTCTTGTGATGTGCTAGGGGACACAGCATGCACTGACTGGCTCCCTCTCCATTTCCCCCATATCTTGTTTGTCATGTCCATTTTTATGAGCAAAACAGCTGTAACAAGATGACACATAAACTGCTAATCCATAATAAACATTTATAAGCATTCAAGAAAATATATTGTAATTTACCAATCTAACACGGGATCATGTCCATCAACAAACATGTTGTCTTGTGCGGAATCGATGCTTGACACTGAGCTATCTTTGTCTGAGATGCATGTCTCTCTTCTTTCTGCTGTTCTCTTCCTTGCTCCCCCTCATTATCTCCTCCAAAACACTTTCAATATCAAAATAAGTCTTCCGAGTCTTTCGAGTCATTGGTTATTACACCCTGTAGCGAGGAAGGCGGGGCGAGAGCCGTCAGACAAAGGGGTCGGGGCCGGTGGCGTGAGTGATGATGGATATCAGCTGTGCGCACACCGGCCCCGCATTATGACGGAGGAGAACGGAAGCATAAAAGGACGAGCTGGCAGAACATTCGACGAGAGAGGACCGGGCCCGAACGTATGTTAAGTTGTTTTATGTTTATGTATTTTGTTATTCGCCGGCAGTCGTCCGTGAGGGGCTGCCGGCTGTCTTTTACTTTATTATTAAAAACTTTATTTAAATGTTTGCCGGTTCCCGCCTCCTTCCTTCCCTTTTATTGAGATTTGCTACACACCCATCCATCAAAACCTTTCTGGCCAGGCATTTGCTGGCTTTATCCAGTCTAAAACCAAGGTGACATGATTGACACCTCTGTGAGCTGGTAAGGCACTCTCTGGCTATTTTAATGATCACAGGAAAGAGACGTGAGTGGGCTTATTTTGTTCAGAAGACATTAGACTACAAGAAAAACGCTGCAATACAGATTAGAATCATTGTTTAAATGAAAATGGACGGGATCGATTACGTTGACTCGAAATGCATATGCAATCAAAGATTAAACAGTGGTATGCAGACTATGCACATTCAAAGAGGACCCTTACAATTAAATGAATGCTGGTGTCTTTTGGATTCGTCTGAACTGATCCGAACCATAGGAGTTGAAAGATAAATAGTGCCGTTTATTTTGATTAGGTTTGAAAGGGCCTTCCTTCAGCATTTGATTTAACCCTTTCCTCTCTGGTGTTTTGATTGCAAAAACAAGTTCAGAACAAAAATCTTGAGTGTTTTAGCTTTAAAATGATGCATGACAGTTGATCAAAATTTATATAAAACAAAGGTACTAAAAAACGCAGTCACGCCCAAAAAAGTACTTAAGGCCCACCCATGCCCGGTGCTTGTTGAACAACGAAGAAAGGCGAAATCTATTTAATTTATTAGAAAAATTACTTAAGTAGACTGCCATGCCTCAATCAGTCTCTGTAAAATCATATTGCTGCAGAGTCCATGGAATGGTAGAGGATGGATAAAGGGTGGAATATAGGGATGAGGAAGAGCACAGAGGTGGTCATTTATGGCTAGAAGTGTTACATAACAATGAACATAAAAAACTCAGCATTAGCCATGATGGTCAGGGCCATATTTAGGCTTAACAAAATGGGCCCTAAAGTCCAAATTCAAGAGCAGTGACACCACAAACTTTAAGCAGTTCAAAACATTTGGATCACGGTCTTTAAGGCAGTTAGCTACTGTACTTAAGGCGAGAAACTGGTGAATAGGGATTTTATTTATTTAAACATATTAACTTGAAACTTTACCAATAAATGAAAAACATTATTATTAAAAAAAATTGCATTGCAATTTTCTGGCAAAACATTTTTATATATGCAAATGAGCTGCTATCAACATTATCTCATGAAATCTGCGCTTCGTCACATATATGTAAAAAACTAAAATCTTGACACTTCAAACGGCTACACTTGCAATCTTTACTTTATTTAAAAACATATTAGTGTTACAATTTTTTACAGACCAGATTTTGGATATCTTTTTTTTAATAGAAAAATATAAAAATGCGATTATCACCATGTTTTCAACCCACAGATGGTATGTAAATTAGCTAAAAACATTGTATTTGTAAATCCTTCTGTAATAACCTTCAGAACAGAACTAAGATTGAACATGAAAAGTATGGCCAAAGTAAGTGCTACACAAGTTGTCATGATCTCGGCCACTCGGGTTCCCGTGTCCTGCCTGTTTTTTTTCTGTTGTGTTGAGCTCATGGCGCCTCTGTTTTGACAGCTCGCCATGTGCTAGGTGTCTGTGTCACTCACCCCACCCCATGTCTCCCTTTTTGGTACTCTTTCACCTGTAGTGTATTCCCCTTGATTGTTCATCCTATTATCTCTCCCGCCTGTTATCACTCATCCATAGTTAGCTTTCCTATTTATTTCCCTTTGTTCCTCCTGTCCTGTGTCAGACCGTGCTTGTTGTTTTGCCAGCTCTGACTGCCCAGTTCTAACGAGTCTTGTTCTGTCCTTGCATTGCCTAGTTTTGCTCCTCAAAATTTTTGCTTCTCGTCTTCCCTAGTTTCTAATATTTTTGCTCTCTGTCCCGCAGCAGCTATTGGCCACCCGTACCTCGATTCTCACGGCATTTGAGCTCTCGCCAGTTCGGCTGCTTCCCCCTGACGGGTGCAACTTCTCTCTACTGGAATCTTACGGTTCTAATTATTCCCTGAGGACTGTTTTGATTGCAATCCGCATCTGAGTCTGCCTGTCTGTGTGCGTCATGACACATGTAGACATTTTTGGTTTAGAATGTTGAAAAAAACTATTTTGAGAAAACAATCTGTCCATTACAGATAACATGGCAGAAGAACCTTCATTGAATGTTGAAATAGCCATACTGGCTGCTGCCTCAACTCTGTTTTTGCCAACAAATACAGTTTTAGGACACCTTGACCAAATGACAGAATTTAAGCACTTGTCACAGGTCGGGGGGGTCAAGCCAGACTACACCCACCCCTGAAACCCAGGACCACCTCGAGGAGCGTACCAGGAAAACCAGACAGACGAGAGAGTGAAAGTTTGACAAGGTTTATTTAGTTAAAATCAATTAAAAGCCTCAGTGTTAATTCTGTGTCTCCCAACCAGAACGGGATCGGACCTCGGACGCCGGGAGGGCGTGGAGTCCTCTTCGGCAGCTCGTGCCTGTACGTGGCCGGTAAGGGAGAAGAGGAGTCGGCCACCCGTCTACTGAGTGGGGGAGTATCCTGGTAAGTAGAACTTATAGATGCTTTGGTCCAGACGATGCAAGGAATATTTCTTAATGTCCACCTCTCGTTACAGCCAACTTCACATACGACACTTGGTCCGGAGGATCCTTCGATCTGCACAGCAGAGTAAGTAGTCAACAACAAGTATATGTTCTTCGAATGAGTGATGGGCTTACGGCTGGGAGATGCTTCGGTCAAGACGAGGAAAGGAATATCTCTTATGTCCACCTCTCTTCACAGCAACATCACTACGGCGCTGGGCCAGGAGATCCTTCAATCTGCACAGCAGAGTAAGTAGTTCAACAACAGGTATATGTTCTTTGAACGAGTGAGGGGCTTACGGCTGGGAGATGCTTCGGTCAAGACGAGGAAAGGAATATCTCTTATGTCCACCTCTCTTCACAGCAACATCCCATACGGCGCTGGGCCAGGAGGATCCTTCAATCTGCACAGCAGAGTAAGTAGTTCAAACAGGTATATGTTCTTTGAACGAGTGAGGGGCTTACGGCTGGAGATGCTTCGGTCAAGACGATGAAAGGAATATCTCTTATGTCCACCTCTCTTCACAGCGACATCACATACGGCACTTGGCCAGGAGGATCCTTCAATCTGCACAGCAGAGTAAGTAGTTCAACAACAGGTATATGTTCTTTGAACGAGTGAGGGGCTTACGGCTGGGAGATGCTTCGGTCAACACGATGAAAGGAATATTTCTGATGTCCGCCTCTCTTCACAGCGACATCACATACGGCACTTGGCCTGGAGGATCCTGCACGCTGCACAGCAGAGTAAGTTAATATACGTACACACAATCTTCCAGCAGGTAGGGAGAATCTTCACACGGAACGCCTGGGTTTTTGTTACGGTGACAGTGGTGGGCTTTCGAGGTGGTGAGCGTACGGCATTAACTCTGTATATATTCCCCACACTCTGTAACTTCACTTCAAGCAATTATTGTGCAAACACACCACTTCAGGCACTGCATATCCACTCTCAGTGCAAATAGAGCCAACACTCACCCAACGCTTGCTCCTTCCACTGTCAGGCTGAATCGGGTCTCACCAAATAGCGAGGAAGTGTGAATGCCTCCTTACTGACCCGGGGACCGAGCGCTTCTCGCCCACACTCGAAGGAGAAGACAGGAGTTCAAATGATCACTTAATCCACGCACTCTCCAGGGACACAACCCTCGTGATCAATCCACTTCACAACTTTATATCAGTCTCAGTGCAGGTGCATGCATTCAATCGAATTCCAAGATCATATTACTTATCTTCCCTCCGATGATGATGGCGCGGCTTGGTCTTCACTTGGTCCTCATAACTCACTCTCTTTCCGTCCTCAATATCTCCACTCGATGGCCGTTATATCTGTCGCACAGCCGAACCCCGCAACAATCTTCAGATACCTTCGCACGCCAGCCCAACCGTCAAAGGAATCCACTTCTCTCAGGGGAACACATCCGAAGAAAGGACAACCAGGAAGAACAACCGGGAGAACGAACAACCAGTAGGAAAAAAAACACCACCTTCATGGTCTCTGTACTTCCTTTTTATATGGTTACTCCGCCTCCACAATCCTCTCACAGATCCCAACATCAAACTCTCCGCACCAGATGTCAATCCGTCATTAGCGTTGTTATGGTGACATAATGCGCAACCCGGAAGTGGACCGGTGTTACAGCGACACCGTCCCGGGGGGGAACACAATTCCAGCGGGACTTAGTTCCGCTTCCCTTTCGTCACCCCGTGACACACTCATTTGTATTTTGGGTGCCCCCATGTTGCATTCTCTGCAGTAGGCTATCACTTAAAATCCTATGATATAATGGAATACGCTTTTTGCCAACATCTTTTGTCAGAGAGCAGTCTGAATGCTTATTGTGACTCTCTGGTGTCACACCATTTTCCTCTGCTTTCCTGTACCAGCACCATGATGGTTTGCATCTGTTATGCAGAGGATTCTCATCAGCTGACATGAAGTCATTTCTCTAGTGATTTACATTTTTTGCACTCAACAGACCGTTACAAAACCCTATTTTTTGGGGATCTTCACTGCACTGATTTCCATGTTTCTGTGAGCCAGCGGAGCATGTCACGTGATGCATTTTGTCGAATCAGGTCACGGTAAATTGACTTCAGCCAATGAAATTTAATCTCCTGGTTTAGATCAGCCTTTATTTTTTCTATTGGGTGGGCTCTAAATAGAAAAATGACCAAATATAGACAGGCTCACATTACGCTCAGAAAACAAGCTTTCCAACGATACCACACACTCAATGTTTTCACACTAATGCGGTCACAGAGATATCTGCTTGAAAAATGCTAATTTTAGACAAAGTTAAGGAAAAATGACAGAGGTAAGAGAACCAAATTCCTAAAAATAAAAATGTTATTGTGAACTGTCATTTCTATAGTATCAATGTTATAAAGATGACATGTTATAGAAGCGAAATATACCAAAATCTGAAAATTGACCAGTATGCCCAAAAGTGACTAATTTGCCTGCCGTGTCTCGCCTTAAAAACAATTTCCCCTGGGTGTGCAAGGAACTATTGTGAGGGTGCTCAATTATGACACCATTTAAGCTACGAACAAATGTAGCAATAAAACACTGTTAACAAACTTCCTAGCCTTGTTGAGTTTCACTGGATTGGCACCAGCCTTCCACTGGCGCCTCTGTGTCACAGCTGACAACATTATCTTCATCCCAGGGCGTCGGAATCGGATCTGGTGCAGGTTCTCCTTCAGTTGCAAAGGAGGACCTCCGGGTTCTTCACAGCAGCACTTGCCACAACCCCTCACGAGTGAAACACGGTTATGGGTCGCGCGTGGGCGTTCTCCTGCTTTCGCTGGGTGCTGACGTATGGTTGCGCTATTTCTCTTGCTGGGTTACGCCAAGGCATTCCTTTGCTGGGAGAATTATTCAGTAAGGGACAAAAGAAAGTTGTTGCGCAACTATTTTATGTTCTAAAAAACTTTCCGAAACCTGTACGAACACTGGGGGAGTGTATCGAGCACAGAAATACTACGTAATGCATCCAACTCGTTTTTTGACAAGTTGACCATGTTAAGCATGAGAAGACAGCACGTTTAACATTGTAAAGAAGTCAGACTGCATGAAACACCGTTGCACCACCCCTTTAAGACCGGGGGAAACATTACAAGTATTTGCATTTCTCGCTGGTGGACTGGAAGTGTAGGAAACGTTTTTACTCATCGAAGGAGAGACCAGGAGACGTTGGGATATCTTTCATACAGAAGTTCTCTAGATTGAGGACTCGCTGTGCGTCGCTGCAGTCATCCAAGTCTGACTCAGTACAGTAGAGTTTTATACATTTCAAGGGGGCTGGATACATAGAGGTGGGGACGATTTACACAAAGCATGCAAATGCAGTACAGGAATCAGCCGTTACCGGAATTCTCCCAGCAACAATCTCATCAGCATAACAGTGTCATTCATGCATAGGTGCTAATCCGATCAGCCTGAAAGAATTGCCCATACCTTCACATTATCATAGAGACAAAGGCTTACTTTGGAACTCTGCCCAATGTTCAGGAAGTGCATAAAGACAAAGGGTAATGTCTCAGACATCTGGGCTGCCTGACTTGATCTTCTTAGAATGTCATCATCTTTACCTCAAAATGAGAAACCCAATGAACATAACTTTCTAAGTTTATATACTATTACATTGGAACCTAGATATAACATCATATAAATTTGTAATCCCACAGAAGCGTGCATGCATTACACAGCGATTTACTTGAAATGGAATAGGGCTGGGCGATAGACGATAACCGACTTTAAGATCATCGCGATATCCGAGATAATATCGGGTGTGTTTGACTTCATGCAACGTTCCGCACACGATCAATCTGGCGCGTGTGTGCGCACAAACCAGTATTGCAGTGACATCTTTCATCAGGTAAAGCACATAGATAAACCATAAAGCTTTTATGCAATAGAAAAATGTTGCAGGTGTCCTGAAATTTCATCCTACCCGTCAGATTATCCTTCCAGACATGCACATTTTTTGCGCTATAAAATCATTCTACTGCTACGGGAACATGATAGTGTATTTTCGTTGTTAAATCATTCTACATATTAATTAATAACTATAGTACAATTTGATGGGGGGTGTTGCACTGTAAATTAATCCAACATGTTTATTTTATGCTGGTAGGATAATCTGATAGGGTATTTACAATGTACATTTATTTTACATGTTTATTTTAAGATGGTAGGACTACACTCACCTAAAGGATTATTAGGAACACTTGTTCAATTTCTCATTAATGCAATTGGTGGTGGTGTAATGGTGTGGGGGATGTTTTCTTGGCACACTTTAGGCCCTTAGCCTACCTGAGCATTGTTTCTGACCATGTCCATCCCTGGACAATTATCAGTCTGGTTTCCGTCAGCATCATAGCACAGATACAGTGCTCATAAAGATAATGAATGATATTCGATTGAATTCTGATTCAGGCAAAATATCAGTTCTGGTTTTACTAGATCTCAGTGCTGCATTTGACACAGTAGATCACACCATACTCCTACATAGGCTGGAAAACTGGGTAGGGCTTTCTGGGTTGGTACTTAAATGGTTTGGGTCATACCTTAAAGGGAGAGGTTACCATGTGAACATAGGCAACCATAAATCTGACTGGACACCCATGACTTGTGGTGTTCCACAGGGCTCGATTCTTGCTCCGCTCCTCTTCAATTTGTACATGCTCCCACTTGGCCAAATAATGAAAAAGTACCAAATTGCCTACCACAGCTATGCAGACGACACTCAGATCTACCTATCCCTCTCACCCAATGACTACAGGCCTATTGACTCTCTTTGCCAATGCATTGATGAAATTAACAGCTGGATGTGTCAAAACTTCCTTCAGTAAATAAAAACAACACTGAAGTCATTGTTTTTGGTAACAAGGATGAAACTAACAAGGTAAACACATACCTTGACTTAAGAGGTCTAAAGACACAAAGCAAGGTAAAAAATCTTGGGGTCATTTTGGAGTCTGACCTTAGTTTCAGCAGTCATGTCAAAGCAATAAGCAAATCAGCCTACTACCATCTCAGAAACATAGCCAGAATCAGATGTTTTGTCTCAAGCCAAGATTTAGAGAAACTAGTCCATGCTTTCATCACCAGCAGGGTGGATTACTGTAATGGACTCCTTACAGGTCTTCCCAAAAAGACCATCAGACAGCTGCAGCTCATACAGAATGCTGCTGCCAGGATTCTGACCAGAACCAAAAAATCTGAGCATATCACTCCAATCCTCAGGTCCTTACACTGGTTACCAGTCACTTTTAGAATCAACTTCAAAGTATTATTAATTGTCTATAAATCACTTAATGGTCAAGGACCTAAATACATCTCAGATATGCTCATTGAATATAAACCAAACAGACTTCTCAGATCATCAGGATCAAATCAGTTAGAGATAACAAGGGTTCACTCAAAACATGGCGAGTCAGCGTTTAGTCATTACGCCCCGTAGCTGGAATCTGCTTCCAGAAGACATCAGACGTTCACCAACAGAAGCTACTTATATATCCAGATTAAAAACACACTTGTTTAGCTGTGCATTCACAACCTGAGCACTGTGCTGGTTTACATCAACTGCACTCTTATTTCTAATTTATTTTTATTCTGCTCTTATTCTTTTTATATATACACTCACATTTTTAATCAATTTTATTGCTGTTTTATTGTTTCTTAAAATCTGAAGTGTTTGTGATCTTAAATCATTTGCATTTTAAAGATACGTCTTATTTCTTTCTGTCAATAATTTTATGTTAAGCACTTTGAATTGCTCTGTGTATGAAATGTGCTATATAAATAAACTTGCCTTGCCTTGCCTTTATGACCACCATGTACCCATCCTCTGATGGCTACTTCCAGCAGGATAATGCACCATGTCACAAAGCACCTTGTTGAATCAATGCCACGTAGAATTAAGGCAGTTCTGAAGGTGAAATGGGGTCAAACACAGTATAAGTATGGTATAAGTGTATTTGACAGGGTACTTTGCATTGTGAAATCATCCTATCTGTTTATTTTGTCGATTATATAACATTTTGATATAACGCCTATTTTCCATTATTATCCATTATCATTATCTGGTATCTGTCTGTTGTAATTGACATCGGCGATATACGATAACATTGTCACATCGCCCAGCCATAAATTATACACTCCACGGCCCCATTCCATTTTCAAGTAAATGTGCAATTATTTTTAAGATCCTGGAGCACAACTGTGAGCTTTAATGCACATCACTGTGAAGGGCTGTGCTTTTCATACACTCTACTGTTGGTTTAAGCTAAATAACTCTCTGCTTAGGAAAATAATGACCCATAATAGGCTTTGCCCATTATCTACATATGAGGGCCCCATCAGATAAGTTATGAATGTACACCAAAAATGAATCCCACTCATAACAGTTTTGGGTATGGCCACCATAGGCAGCTAATGTACACAAGCTTTTAAAGCTTCTGGACCACAACTTTGAGTTTTAATTCACAATATTGTGAAAGATTGTGTCTCCTGTGCCATTTACTGTTGGTTTTACATGTATAACTCATTGCCAAGGTTAAATAATTACCCTTAAAAGGCTTTGTCCATTACCCCTATGAGGGCCCCATTTATGGAGACAGATCAGTCTCAAAAATAATACATTTACAAAAACAATTCATAAATTCACAGACATTTTCCCCAAATGCTCACACACAATATATCTCGCAGAAATAAATTCAGAATGTTTTCACAAATATGTATATATCATGTTCTTGAATTACTTTCCAATAAACATTTGTGAATGTTGTAACATTCGCTGCGCTTGTACTGTTCATCGGGACATTCAGCATGGAAGCTGAAGACAGCACTCGTCGAGTATGTAGTAAAGTTAATGTATTATTACGTACAACAGGGATCGTTTTATTTGATCAGGATGTACATGACACATTTTTATCCCATTGTAATATAATATGTCTTGAAATGTTTTAAAGCGAGGAAGTTGTTAGCTGTATAAGTGCCTCGTGCATCTCGAACATGCAGATGTCTCTCTTCAAACGACCCACGGTGCTCATGCGGCACTCCGAGTAGTTGAACTATTTCCATCTCGATGCTTACCCGCGCCTGCCGCGTGTCTACATTTAGAAATAACGAACTTGCGCGTGCAAAAGATGCGAAATGTGAATCATTGCCACTAACACAACAACTACAAGTTTGCATAACATTATGTTAAATGCAATAAGAATCAAAAATGTCTTATTGTACTTTTAATTATACAACTTGATATTATTCGCATTGTTTTCTGGTAATTTCTATACCGTGTACTGTGTTATATATAACGATTTCAGGCTGTATTTGCTTTGAGAACTGAAATAATTTATTTGCTCTAAAAATGATTCAGTGCAGGAGAGACTAGCATCATGTATACATTAAAAGTATAAAAGGAAATGTCTTTCTTTCTCTGATGAAACTGACTGAATCTCTGACTGACTGAATCTCTGAGGATTCAGTCAGTACAGGAGAGATGATTGACAGCACGATGCAGTTTTTCCCCTCACACATATAGGCTCTGTTTCACAGACAAGGCTTAGCCTAAACCAGGACTATGCTTTAGTCAATTTAGCCGCTTTTATTAAAACACCTTAGGAAAACATTACTGATGTGCATCTTGAGACAAAACAACAGCACTGATATATTTTAAGTTATGTCAGGGCAAGTTATTTTCAGATGGGACAGCTCAAAATTAATTTTAGTCTGAGATTAGCCTTAAGCTTGTCTGTGAAACTGGGGCATTGTGATAATATAATGAGCTTTTCATAGGCATTGTCATCGGAGGTGGAATCGGCTGTGAGAGCTCTTGTAGATGTGTTAGCCAGGGATCTGGCTCCATGTTCATCAAGAGCAGGTGACACAGAGAACAGCACAGCAATAAGGCAGGCAATTAGGGCAAGAGTCAGTGCCCCTTCTCCCTCAATTCCTCCCCCTTCTGATTCCCAGACTAGGGTGAGGCAGGCACTAAGAAGGTAATCAAATCCCTGATTTTAAATTGATGTTATCCTAATTGTAGTGAAAGTACAGTAACATGGCACTGAGAAATTGAATAATAAGGTTTTTGTTATTTGACTTTTGTCTTCCAAGTCTAAAATTGTGTTCTCTTCTTTTGTGTGTGGTAACATTAGGCAATTCCCTGGTATGTTCAGGTCTCAAAATGATCAGCCTAAGGGGAAAAGGCGTTTCATTTCAACACCTACAACCAGAGTGAAAACTACTGATTTTCAGATTTATGTCCTGCCTAAACAAACCCTGGTCACTCCAAAAGGCACAGCAGACCTAGAGTTGGGTAAAAGACTTCTCAATCTTCCAGACAACTTCAAACACAGTGAGGTAATAACGTACAAAACTGTTTTGTGACTAGTTGTGTTGTTTTTTCTTATTTAAAAAGCAAACTGTAGCATGTTGTAGACTTAAAAAAAACGTTTGTTTATTGTTTTTAGATTGCTTCTCAGCTTGAGGATGAATTTCAAAAATAAAAAAATCTAGAAGGAGGTTGGATGTTCTATAAATCGACAGGTATTGGTTCCATTATTGATTCAAACTGTAGTTGTATGTCTTAATATGATTTTATTGCTACAAAAATTATATAAAGCTAACGTCCTTTCTCTGATTTTAAAAAAGGTGGAGGTGGGCAGCGTAAACTGTCAGTTATTCCCACAGACACTGAAGGACACCCAGACCTGGGGTATGTAGCGACGGGACGAGACAACGGAGACAGGAGCCCTCGGAGCGACCGGAAAGAGAGAGGGGAAAAAAAAAATAGTCCAGTTCCCCGACATGCTGCCGCTCGGTCCTCAACCAGCCGGGGTTCTCTCCTTCGCGGTGCCTTGCGGTGGCCCTGGGAGCTCGGTGGACGGCTCGACCGTCCGCCCCCTGGCGGTGGCTCCTCCTTTAGCGGGCAGCGGCGAGTTCCCCGTCCCCTGATCCTCCCCCTTGGGTGGGCGGACGCAGGCTCCGGCCTCTGGCAGGCGGTGGCCGTCCTTGGCACTTCCGCCCCCTGCTCCCTCCCCCTTGGGCGGACGGACGCAGGCTCCGGCCTCTGGCGGACAGTGGCAACACCCCCGCTCCCGCTTGGATGATAGCCACCCCACCTCAACCCAGGGGCGCGGCAAAAAGGGTCGCTGTCCCACCGAAGCTTTGGCGGCCCACAATGGCTCCTCCTCTTCTCCAGAACCACCGCTTCGGGCAGCCATTGGCAGACGCCCCACGTCCTCTCCGGCACCGCGAGGCCACTCGGCGGAAAGGACTCTCCGACAGCATGTCTCTCCTTCCTCCCGGGTTTCGGCACCAATGTAATATGGTTCAATAAAAGGAAGGAAGGAGGCGGGAACCGGCGAACATTTAAACAAACTTTAATTAAATAATAACAACGTAAATAAACAGCCGGCAGCCCCTCAAGGACAACTGCCGGCAACACGAACATAAATATAAACTTAACATGTGTCCGGGCCCGGTCCTCTCTCAGTGACGGTCCGGTCGCTCGTTCTCTTATGCTCCCGCTCTCCTTCGTGATACGAGACCGGTGCGTGCACAGCTGACGATGGATAGGATAGAATGGAAGGATAGTTGGACCTTTTTGAATTTCATTGTTTTCTGAATAAATTTGTCATAAAATGTGATCTGATCTTCATCTAAGTCAAGGGTATTGACAAACATAATGTGTCTAAAAATAATAACAAAAAAATTCAGATCTTTCATGTCTTTATTAAACGCACTCATTCAACATTCAAAATGGCAGTGGAAAAAGTAAGTGAACCTTTAGAATGAATAACTGGTTGACCCCCTTGGAAGCAATAACCTCATCAAGGCACTTCCTGTAGCAGTGGATCAGACCTGCACATCGTTGAGGAGGAATTTTAGCCCATCCTTCCTTGCAGAACTACTTTAGCTCTGTCATATTATTTGGATGTCTCATGTGTATGGTCCTCTTCAAGTCAATCCATAGCATCTGTTGGGTTGAGGTCCGGGCTCTGACTTGGCCACTCCAAAAGGATTTAGTTTTTCTGAAGTCATTCTGTTGTGGAGTTGCTCCGGTGTTTTGGGTCGTTGTCCTGTTGCATCACCCACCTTCTACACAGTTTCAGCTGACGTACAGACATTCTTACATTATCCTGAAGGATTGTCTGATATACTTGGGAATTCATCTTCCCCTCAATGATTCCAAGCTGACCAGGCCCTGATGCAGAAACGCAGGCATAAAATACAGAAGCGGAACAAAATTTCTCATCTAAGGGGTCCTTGCACTGAAAAACGTTAAAGAGCCCTGGATAAAAAAGTGTTTTAGTTCACAGGGAGTAAATCTGGGAGATACCGAACTGTATCAATTGGTTTTCAATCAATCAGTTTATTTCTTTAATATGAATTACTGTGTTTGCTTATGTAATTTTTTGTATTTACTAGTGTTAGGGACAGACAGAGTCTCTTATGATGTTTTGGAGACAAGATCATTGCATGTTGTGGATTTCGTTTTTTCTGTGACGATACAGCCTAGTAGACAGTTGGGCAAGCCATTCTGTCTGCTCCCTGACCTGGGCCCCAGCAAGTCAAGACTATGTGCCATATTTTTAGACAGGAGAGCAGCCCCAGTTCAAGAGGGATGGAGACGGTCTCTTTTCAACAGATCAGGTCTGCCCCAAAAACTCTTCCAATTATATTCCAAACTTATATTATTCGCATTCATTATTTGTAAACCCTCAAAATGGTAAAACTTTGTAACTCTCATTGCTACCCCACTACCCAGGTGTTTACTGTTATACCACTGAAATCACCAGTTTGCCTTGGTTTACTTTCTAAAGTTTTGAGTGTTCTGAGACAGAGGAACAACTTATAAATTCTGGTTGTATAATGTGCTCTCAGAAGAACCAGCCATGTGCTGTGAGGAGACACAGCTGCTCTCCAATGTCCAATCTAATGAGTAAATTGATGTGTGATGTCATCAGTTCTTCCTTCATCAATGAGAACACATACGATCTGATGATGATGATGAGCAGCAGCTGTACACATTCAAAAGCATTTAAATGCACCGACTCAAAACTTATACTCCGATTCTATTCATAATACAATCATATATAATATATCTTGATATTGTTAATGTTTACAGAATAAGGTCATAGAGATTGAAATCAAACTTTGAACTTAAAACTTTGTTTCTAAATTGCATGGTTTTTAAAAACCGACAAAACAGTCAAGGTACGGAGCAGCAGCCAGATGCGGACAGCGTTTCCGACCCGGAATAGGCGCGTATGAGTGGTCCCTGTCTCATCACACCTTCCCTGTCTCATCACACCTTGACGGGCCCATTACAATTATTACAATCTGTCATGTTTTTATGGGCAATATTACATGAAAATAAAAAGTTGATTAAAAGCCTTTAAAAATGTTTATGGTCTTGGATGTTAAAATGGAACTCTCCCAATCATAAGCCGTAATAATTTATTTTTCTTGTCTATTAAATCACTAGATCTGTTACTGAAAGCAGTTGTAAACAGTGTCGATCGATTCAACAAAATCTTGGAAGTGCGTGGAACAGACCGGAATTTGAGAACGTTACATTGCAGACAGCACATTATCAATCGAACTAGATCTCTGGGACAGATACGATCTTGTGGCCAATCTAACAGTTAAACAAATCTTGTAACACAGAAATTCAAAGGATACCTCAACCGTCATCCCCCCACTGAAGACACCAATTATGCCCACAGCACCAAATAAAACCATGCCCCATACCGACTCTGTAAATCACCTGGCCTCTTCAGTTGAAGGTGCAGCAGTTCTTATTATGAAACTTTGTCCAAAATGTAACACACCTTGGAACGACTTATCTCCGAAACAACAATTCCACAAATGTCACACTTGCAAGATTTTAAGAAAAGGATCAAATTAAATCACAAAATGCAACGGAACTCTCACATTCAAGGTGGAACACAAGGAATTTCACTAACCATTACCAACTCAATACTCACCAAATAGATCAAGACTGATTGCAACCCAGACCTCATGGATTCTCAGAACATCGAGGAGTTTCTCCTCACTGCAGGACCTTTAACAATTGAGTACACGCTAAATTGCTATCTAACAGCGATAAAGAATTGTGTGCCACTGTTAACTCCTTCACTCCTTCGCCATGGGGCCGGCGCTAGCCAAATTTGACTCCACTAGACACCCAAACGGCTGCCATTCCCTCCCTTCTCTCTCTCCTTTACGCCGTCACTTCTCATTTGCCACTGCAACAGCTATACCCGCGCCAGCGCGAGAACCACCACCCATCTCCAGCAGCATCAGAGCATAGATTTTGGCAGAAGTTCAGGCAGCTGGCGCCCGAAGTGGACCCTATGCCAAAACCTGTACCACCTTATTCGGAGTTGATCTTCCTGTATACCACCCACTGCAAACCCTCCTTGATGCCTCTGTCAATTCCATCACGAAGCCAGTATTGCCACAGCGACCGCCCCCGCAGGGGCCCATGCTTTCAATTTGTGCTCTGCCACAGCAGACACCTCTCAACATGAGCCAGTATCAAGACAGCGACCACCTCTATAGAGGCCCGTGCTGCCAACTTAAACGTTCAAGCCAACGTCGCAGCAACGTCCGCCTCTATGGAGGCCAGTGCTCCCATCAATCATCCCAGCATGGCCAGTCGCAGTTTTTCCACCGGGGACACCTAAGTAGCCCAGCCTGCTCCAGCTGGTTCTGTAATCCCCATCATCACAACCTTTAAACGCAATGCTCCATGCCGCATCCGGAAATCGACATCCCACCGATCTATCCAGATAAACATCCCTCCTCCACCCCGGCTCCTTTCACAAAGGTCATTGTCCCGCAGGACCCACAGGGGGGTGTGTTCTGGGCTCGAGCAGGTTCCGAGCCCGGTGCACTTGCCCTGACAAGTGTATAGTGCTCAAGGTTCGGATAGATCCGGCGAGCTCGGAGCCCGCTCCCTGTACAGCCAATTATGCATAACCTTCATACCCGTGCTCTATCATTTTTATACAGGCAACAAAGCTGTTTATTGCGAAGGTGAACTCGTGAAAAGGGAGTTTGTTTGTTTCATTTGGGGTACCTGAAGCATCATCAATTGGCTCCTGCTAAGCCACACCCATAGCAACCAAACAGGTTAGCCTAGCAACCGTTTAGCCATACCTGTATCTCTGTATCAGAACATTGTACAGACATGGGGGGGTGGTTCGTTTCACACATGGCTTGGCGTATCATAATAGCAACGTAACTTGCATGATGTCCCCAAACCTAGCACGTCACAAAAGCAGCTCCCGCCACCAGCCACAACAACAAAACAAACGGAGAAACGCAGAAACCACAACACAAATCTTTTGCCATCACCATAACAACCCAATGACCATCGTCTATAAATTCACAACTTGTCATCAGTATGAACACACCACAATCAGGTCCCTCTGTCTGGGTTGGAATACAGGTGCAGGTCATATAATTAGAATATCATCAAAAAGTTGATTTATTTCACTAATTCCATTCAAAAAGTGAAACTTGTATAATGTATACATTCATTCCACACAGATATAATTTTCTTTTAATTTTGATGATTATAACTGACAACTAATGAAAACCCCAAATTCAGTATCTCAGAAAATTTAAATATTACTTAAGACCAAGACAAAGAAAGGATTTTTTAGAAATCTTGGCCAACTGAAAAGTATGAGCATGTACAGCACTCAATACTTAGTTGGGGCTCATTTTGCCTGAATTACTGCAGCAATGCGGCGTGGCATGGAGTCAATCAGTCTGTGGCACTGCTCAGGTGTTATGAGAGCCCATGTTGCTCTGATAGTGGCCTTCAGCTCTACTGCATTGTTGGGTCTGGCATATCGCATCTTCCTCTTCACATACCACATAGATTTTCTATGGAGTTAAGGTCAGGCGAGTTTGCTGGCCAATTAATAACAGGGATACCATGGTCCTTAAACCAGGTACTGGCAGCTTTAGCACTGTGAGCAGGTGCCAAGTCCTGTTGGAAAATGAAATCTGCATCTCCATAAAGTTGGTCAGCAGCAGGAAGCATGAAGTGCTCTTAAACTTCCTGGTATACGGCTGTGTTGACCTTGGACCTCAGAAAACACAGTGGACCAACACCAGCAGATGCCATAGCACCCCAAACCATCACTGACTGTGGAAACTTTACACTGGACCTCAAGCAACTTGGATTCTATGCCTCTCCTCTCTTCCTCCAGACTCTGGAACCCTGATTTCCAAAGGAAATGCAACATTTTCTTTCATCAGAGAACATAACTTTGGACCACTCAGCAGCAGTCCAGTCCTTTTTGTCTTGAGACACTTCTGACGCTGTCTGTTGTTCAAGAGTGGCTTGACACAAGGAATGCGACAGCTGAAACCCATGTCTTGCATACGTCTGTGCGTAGTGGTTCTTGAAGCACTGACTCCAGCTGCAGTCCACTCTTTGTGAATCTCCCCCACATTTTTTTATGGGTTTTGTATCACAATCCTCTCCAGGGTGAAGTTATCCCTAATGCTTGTACACTTTTTAATACCACATCTTTTCCTTCCTTCGCCTCTCTATTAATGTGCTTGGACACAGAGCTCTGTGAACAGCCAGCCTCTTTTGCAATGACCTTTTGTGTCTTGCCCTCCTTGTGCAAGGTGTCAATGGTGGTCTTTTGGACAACTGTCAAGTCAGCAGTCTTCCCCATGATTGTGTGGCCTACAGAACCAGACTGAGAGACCATTTAAAGGCCTTTGCAGGTGTTTTGAGTTCATTAGCTGATCACAGTGTGGCACCAGGTGTCTTCAATATTGAACCTTTTCACAATATTCTAATTTTCTGAGATACTGAATTTGGGGTTTTCATTAGTTGTGAGGGATATTACTGTTGTTATTACATATTTTATTGCGTGTTTCTTATGGTGTGAAGATATATTTTTGTTTCATACATTCATTCATCGTGTGGTCTGCACTGTGAAAGCAGTGAGGGCCTGTGTGCGATATTAAGGTGCTTGCAACAGGAATGTGGTATGTGTAGAAGAGTGGGGGAGGTATGTGGTATGTGTAGAAGGATGGGGGAGGTATGAGGAATGTTGTTTTGCAGGAACCAAAAGGACAAAGCAGAAGTTGGTGATTGGTGGAAACAAGGGAGACCCCCGGCCCCTGCAGAAGAGAGATCGTCGAGATATACCATATATATTGTGTGACCAGTACTTTGGGGGTTGTTGGTTTTTGAGAGGACAGAGGAGTGTTCGTCCAACAACCCAGCATGCTGTATTTTTTTGTTATCTGGTTAATAAACCTCATTTCATTGGAAATCGTCTCCCTTCAATTTTTGAATATGCAAGGACGCCTATAAAGTCCAACAGTTGTCAGTTATAATCATCAAAATTTAAAGAAATAAACACTTGAAATATATCAGTCTGTGTGGAATGAATTTATACATTATACAAGTTTCACTTTTTGAATGGAATTAGTGAAATAAATCAACTTTTTTATGATATTCTAATTATATGACCTGCACATGTAATTTATCATTAATAAAACTATCAACAATTTCTGAAAGAAAATAAACTGGTGACTGCATTCCTGCCTGTTTTAAAGACCTTCCATGAACCAGGGAGCAGGGGAAGTGCAACTGAGCTTTAAAAGAAAATGACAAGTCAAAATATTTACCTTTTTTGTTAAACTGAAAGACATTTCAAGCAACGTGGTATGGTGCCGAACACATATTGGAAATTTGTAGAACAAGTGGGGCAGCTAAGTGCAAATTATGCAACCATGAATCCAACATGGAAAGTTGAATCAAGAGAGAAACTAAACATCCACCAAAACTGATGATCTCCACATGAAGTAACAATTACTGATTTTTTAGTTAATGGTCAACGTTGGAGTTTTATGTTTTCTAAATGAATAAAACTGTCTTCCATTTTTTAAACTGATGGCCATAAAAAAATACCACAATGAGAGCCAATTACGCAATTATATTATATTATATGATTTTTCACTCTGTTGCGCCACTATTCACCCAACCACTCCCATCCCTGAAGCCACAGACAGCTGCCTAATAAAACAGTGCCATCTATACATTTCAGAGCAAGAATACAACTGATATATGAGACTAAAACCCATATTATTGCTATAACCACTGACTCTTGCTTCCAACTGTTCATTTGATCCTAAAGTTCGGAAGTCGCATCTCGTCAAATTGTTGGTGCACAGAACTCCTACTACCTCAGTGGCTGATTTTGTGGGATCCAGCACATCATCAAGCTGTAGGAAGAGAGGAGAATTAGGCACTTCTGATCTGAAATTATTTGAAAAATCATGACAAATGAATCACCACTTGGCCATTTGGGAGGGATAAAGGATAGGATCGTAGTTTTCTGAGGTTTGCAGCTTGCCATGAGTGTAAATTAGCATATTTTCTTGTTTGCTTATAGCATCTGATCCTGGACCCAGAAGCGGTATATGGCTTTCTGTATGCGTGTGAGCTAAAATCCAGCTGAATTTAGAAGCATCAATTGTAGTAGATACATTTGTGATCTACACAAAAATAAGTATATATACCCAAGACTGCCTGACCATATGAATTCTCTTCTTCATCGTCTCTCTATAGTTCTAGAGTTTTTGTTGTCGTTATAGTGATGCAAGATGTTTCGCATCAGAAAGATGTGTGAGGAGGGAGTCATTATATTGAGAAAGTGGTTGTTTTTCTCATTCCAGAGAAGAGCCGTTCGACACATTGGCTATTAAGCCAACCATACAACTCAGGGACAAGTTCCACTTTGCGCAAAGTATCCCTGGAGTCCTTAGAATTAGCCTCATGAAAACAGTCATACAAAGCATAATGATCAGATGCTCCTGTAAGAGGATGTCCATTTTCATCTGGCACAGACTTGTTTTTGAGTAGCCACGGTAAATTCACTTTGATCCGTCCAGAATTTCCAAGATTAATGTTTTCTGCTGTAGGTTCCAGCAGCCTGTCCCCATGAGGAAGAAAAGCTTCAGGTTTTCAGATTTTGGAAAATTTGTTGCCAGACCTATGTTGCAAAATCATACATTCATTGTTTTTCTCTGTTTTGCCTGCTTTTCTCCCTTTTGCCTTTGAATAAAAAAAAGATGAATAGAATATTATTGCGTCATTTCATAGTAAAGAAAGCAAACACTACAATGTGACTCACAGGGTAGTCACTGTGTGCATCATACTCGCTTGGAACAAATTCACTGCTGATCATTTCCAGAGAAACAAGCTTCCAAAAATGTTTGACATTCACTCGACCATCAAAACCCTCTAGTGGTTCCTCAATTGTACTGAAAAAAAAAAAAACATGACCTTATTACACACAACCACAAGTCTAACCCAAGTTGTACATATAGTGTGTGAAACGTAAAAAAAAACAGAATAAATGTGTGGACTTACCAGGCAACTAAAAACACCCTTCTTAAGAAGGTCCATTACGACAAGAAACATATAGGTGTGGCCGGTCTGGGACTCAAAGCTCAAGTAGGCCTGCAATATCTTGTTTTTAGAAGGAAAAGCTTTACCTGAGGTCCTCTCCAATACCTCAATGGCACTTCCTATAGCCTGGCGAGTCTGCCAAAATAGATGCTCATTTGAAGACTTCACCATACACATTCAAGAGAAATTATTTGTTTAATACAACAAATCTAATCCAACGTAGTTCTGACCTGGAGACTGTTGCGCAAAAAAATGGCACAAGTATATCGACAGAAGAATGTGGTCATCAAAATGATGGACACTATCACACCACTCCTGATATCGATACACCATACCACATCTGTTGCACTGTTTGCAGTACACTGAAATTCCTGCCAAAAGCAAGCACTGGTTGGGGTTACAAACTCTTCTCTAACTGCTATACAGTAAAAACACTACACAATGAACGACAATAAAGCACTTACCACACAGAGATCTTAACAAGCCTTCAAGTGGAAAGGACAAACCTGAAAACCATGGTCATCAACACTTACATCATGGCCTAACTGTACATGTAACCAAAAATTGAATGTTGAATTAATTACAACTTTAAAGAAAAAAGCAGACCTTCAATGATATTGGTCATCGTTATGATTTTGGCTTTTGATGTGATGATCAAGGGTTCACTTAGTAAAGTTATCTCTGTACATTCTGTGCAAAAGGCTTCAGATGGTGTGAAGCTCAAAAGGAAAATGACTAGTGTTTATGACATCTGAGGGAAAGTCAGCAGGCAGTTTCTTTTTATCATAGATGTACCTAACCACACCAGACAGATTCTGGCCTTCAGGTGGATACAGGGTTTCTTCCTCTACCTCAAAACCTTGCACATCAGTGGGAAAATGTTGTGTAATGCTATCCTCTTCGGTACTTCTGGTGTTTCGGAATTATCTCCTCTCCACTTCAAACATGTGCCACTTTGTGAAGGCATGACTGCCTTGGTTTGGCACAAGGACAATGCCAATAAATGTTTTTGACTTCATAAGTAATCATGACTTCACCAAGCCTGCAGTAGGAATAATAATACTGTAAATAGCAAAGGATTGTGGGAAAATACAAGCATAGTACTGTAATTCCTCTGTACTGTAATTCAAATTACAGTAGAGAAAATGGCTGCCAAAAATTGAAAACAAATAGTCTCTGCCATTGGTCGGCTGTGAAAATCCAGCCAATGATGACAATGGACATTTCTGACAAGGGAAACACTAGTTTTTTAAGTGTTGGTGGAAGTGGTGGTTAAAAATAAGTCAGGAAAGAATCAAGTTGAAAAAAGTTTAGTGTTATTTCTGTGTTAATTTATATATATATATTGAAGTATTTTTTCTTGCTAAGAGCCTTATATTTTGGGTGTTGACCTGATTTCTGCCATGTGATAATATTAACGACTGAATAAACTATCCTATCTACATGAGCAGTTAAATATAGAGACTTTTTAATGTTTCTCTGCCTCTTTAAATTAAAATCGAGTGGCTGAAGTCAAGAAAACAGAGGGAGTTTTTTTTTTGTAACAAAAGTTATCTACAATATTTTGAAGTGCATCTTTTGTTTTTATTTCAAACTTGCTGTCTGTATTTACTCTTGTTTGGAACAACGTCGGAGTTGTGTTTTGAACCATTTCTGTGGCAGTTAGCTCAAAAACCACATAACATCAACAGAATTAGCCAAAAACTGGTATTGAAAACTATGGTATGCTAAAACTAAAACATATCGTAGATATGGTGGCGGAGTTTGTGTGTAAACAATGCAAATTATCTCTGCAAACTCTTTGCCCTTTTTACCACCATTTGAAAATGCATAGGAACCTGGCTAATTTCAGGTTCGGCTGTGGTATGCCAACTTGCCCTTGTAGTTTTCAAACGCTGTCTGCACTAGTCACACATGTCAGGTCGTGGGATGCGGGTATACATCTCACAATTTGAATAGTTTATGTGACCTTTTAAAATGGCATGTAAGTGATGGGAAAAAGATTGCCTGTCACTTCTCTAATGTGAAAAACATTTTAATGTGAAATCATCTTTCACATCTCACATTAGCAGGAAACACAAAGAATCTTTAGAGAACAGTGTACAACTAGATAAAGATGCATTATCTGTAGACTGTAGATATTCCAGTGACATCCAAGATGACCGTTTAATGCCTTTTCAGTATGATGCTTGTCAAATTTATGTCTGTTTCCCTGTTGAGTTTTCTCCGTTTTTACCCTTGGACTATATTTTGCCACGATCCCTTACCTGTACCTAGTTTGTTGCACCCCCATGGACACTATTTATACCCTGTGTTTTGTCATGTTCTTTGTCGAGTATTAACGTCTTTTGGTTCTTTTTGCGAATTGCTAAGTCCTGTCCTGGATTAGGCCTATACCTGGTTTTTCCCGTTTTTGTTTCCCCGACACTTTATTAAAGTCTGTTTACTGGAACTTTGAGGTGTGCTCTTCCAGTAAAGGAGACCTTCCAAGCACCTTTGAGTCACGAGTCGGTCAAATCACATTATACTGCAGCAAAGGCACACAGATCAGACAACCCACATTTACTAGAGGATGTAAGGGATGACATGAATTTTAAAGACAAGGATTTCTTTCAGCAGTGAATGGTCTCAACATCCATTATGTGGAACCAGGATTCATTTGAAGTGGTGAATCCACTAGGCTCCAGCAAAAAAAAGCACAAGCAACTTGCCGTTGAAATATTTGAGGGATCTTGAAGAGACAGGGGACCTCCGTGAAGTTGGCACCCCATATAAATAAATTGTAACCAAAACTATACCATTCGTTTGTGCTGTGTTTGTGCTGATTTGTGCCGCAAAAATTTGCGTTTGTGCTGGTTTGGCGTTCAAGATATTAAACATTCTTTTTCTTGGCTGTGTGACGTCACTTTCCACCCCATGTCGTCCAACTCTTATTAAATTGGTGCCATTCGTTTGTGCCCGATTTGTGCCATTAAGAGAAACAATGTAACTACTTTCATTACCGAGATATAACAAGAAGTATTCTGGGCCAGTTGCGTCACTTTCCACCCAATGTCGTTTAAATCGCCACAAACAGGTAGCGTTCGTTTGTGCTCGATTGTGCTCGATTTGTGCTCGTTTGTGCCATTCAATCAAACTCTGTAACTACTTTCCTTCCCGAGATAGGCTATAACAAAAAGTATTCTGGGCCAGTGACGTCACTTTACACTCCATGTCGTTTAAATCGCCCCAAACAGGTGGCGTTCGTTTGTGCTCTTAAAAAAATGTGTGTACTATGATTTTTTCTTTAATATAACAAGACCTGTTGGATTAGATGCACCACTCTCAACTCCATGTCGTCAAAATCACTCTTAACTGGCGCAGTTCGTTTGAACTCGATTTGTGCTGTTAAAGAAAACCGTAACAATGATTCTTTCTAAAATATAACAAACAACTAACCTTCAGCAGCAGTTACGTCATTCTCCACCCATGTCGTCCAAATCGCTCCAAAGTGGCACTATTCGTTTGTGCTCGATTTATGCTATTAAAACAAACCAACTTCTTTCCTTCGTTAAATTTAACAAGAACATTTACGGAAGCGTTGACGTCACTCTCCTAGTCGTCTAAATCGATTCAAAACGGGCCGTTCGATTGTGCCATAGATAGAAACAACATATCTTATTCCCATCATTAGATTAGATTAGATTAGATTCAACTTTATTGTCATTACACATATACAAGTACAGTGTAACGAAATGTAGTTTAGGTCTAACCAGAAGTGCAATTAGCAAGTGCAGGATATACAGTTAATAAATACAGAATACAATATTAGGAAAATACTTTACAATGGGCATGTACTATGAAAATATGACAGTCGGTATGTACTAGAACAATATAAACAGAAGGCTATATACTGTGAACATTAATGTACAGGTGGTTATGAACAGATAACAATTTAGACTATACAATAGTGCAAGTGACTTGAGTGTGCATTAGTTACAGAGATTAGCTATTAAAGTTACAGTGCAGTAGATGAGTTGATGCGGTTATTAAAGGTACGGTGCAGTACATGAGTTAATGCAGTTATTGAAGTTATAGTGCAATACATGAGTAGATGCAGTTATACAGTTACAGTGCAGTAGATAAGTTAGTGCAGTTATTGAAGTTATAGTGCAGTAGATGCGTTAATGCGGTTATTAAGGTTACAGTGCAGTAGATGAGTTAATGCAGTTATTGAAGTTATAGTGCAATAGATGAGTAGATGCAGTTATGCAATAGATGCAGTAATGCAATGGATGAGTTACAGTGCAGTAGAGAAGTTGGTGCCGTTATTGAAGTTACAGTGCAGTAGATGAGGTAATGCAGTTATGAGAGTAGTCCATTAGTGCAAATGAGCATTCAGTGTAATATTCCTGGTGTGCAAGTGAGCAGTATAGAGTGCAAATGATGCTGTGTGTGTGTAAACAGTCCGGTAGAGCAGATAACATGAAGTACTGGTGTGTACAGTTCAGTCATGCATGCCAGCCCTGTAGTGCAATGTCAACTATGTAATAGCAGCATTACAGTGTAAGTTATGAGGGGTAGTGGAATCAGTGGGGAGCAGAGTTCAATAATGAAGCTGTTTCCTAGTCTGCTGGTTCTTGCCCGGAGGCACCTGAAGCGCCTACCGGAAGGCAGGAGAGTAAACAGTCTGTGAGCAGGGTGAGAGGAGTCCTTGAGAATGCTGCGAGCTCGACGCAGACAGCGTTTCTTTTGGATGTCCTCAATGGAAGGGAGTGTAGTTCCTGTGATGCGCTGGGCTGTTTTCACCACCCGCCGTAGTGCCTTGCGCTCAGCAACAGAACAGTTCCCGTACCAGACTGTGACACAGTTGGTCAGGATGCTCTCTATCGTGCAGCGATAGAAGTTCACCAGGATAGTTGAAGACAGTTGGTTCTTCTTCAGTGCCCTCAGAAAGAAGAGACGCTGGTGAGCCTTCTTGACCAGGCATGAGGTGTTGGTGGTCCAGGACAGGTCCTCCGAAATATGGGTCCCCAGGAACTTAAAACTGGAAACACGTTCAACAGCCATCCCATTAATGTGGATGGGGTCGTGTGTGCCTCCTTTCGCCTTCCTGAAGTCCACGATGATCTTTGTTTTGGAGGTGTTAAGGAGCAGGTTGTTGTTTGAGCACCATGTGGCCAGGTGCCGTACCTCCTCCCTGTAAGCAGTCTCATCGTTGTTGCTGATGAGACCAATCACTGTTGTATCGTCTGCGAACTTGATGAAGGAGTTAGGTCCATTCACAGGTCTGCAGTCGAGTGTGAAAAGGGAGTAGAGAAAGGGGGTCAGTACGCAGCCCTGTGGTACACCAGTGTTGAGGGTGATGGTGGTGGAGCAGATGTGGCCTAACCTAACAAGCTGAGGCCTGTTCGTCAGGAAGTCCATAATCCAGTTGCAGGTTGAATTGTTAATGCCTAGGTTTCCAAGTTTGATGATTAGCTTGGAAGGGATGACGGTATTGAATGCAGAGCTGAAGTCTACAAACAGCATGCGTGCATAAGTGTCCTTATTATCCAGATGTGTGAGCACGGAGTGCAGCGCCATGGACACCGCATCATCTGTGCTCCTATTGCTACAGTAGGCAAATTGGTATGGGTCCAGTGTGGATGGTAAAGAGTCTTTTAGTTGTGACAGGACCAGCCGCTCAAAGCACTTCATAACAATGGGTGTGAGTGCTACAGGGCGGTAGTCATTCAGGCATGTCGGGCTGGAATTTTGGAATGGGCACAATGGAGGTGGATTTGAAACATGCTGGAACCACTGCTTGGGCGAGGGACAGGTTGAAGATATCCGTGAAGACCCCAGCGAGCTGCTCCGCACATGCCCTGAGTACGCGACCAGGGATGCCATCAGGACCAGCAGCCTTGCGTGCGTTTATCCGGCTTAGTGCAGTGTAAACATCTGTGGAGTTTAGTGTGATGATTGGGTGGTCAGTAGAAGGTGTGAGCCTGGTGGCGGGTTCCTTATTGTCTTTCTCAAAGCGTGCATAAAAGTCATTAAGCTCGTTCAGAAAGGCAGCGTTTGTGGCTATGGGGATGGAGTGGTTGGGTTTGTAGTCACTAAGGGCCTGGATGCCCTGCCACATGCGTCGAGGGTCAGAATTGGTAAAATGCTCCTCTAGCTTCAACTTGTAGCAGTGCTTGGCCTTTTTGATGCCCCTCTTCAGATTTGCCCTGGAAGTACTATAGGCCTGTGCATCACCTGATCTGAAGGCAGTGTTGCGTGCTTTCAACAGGAGGCGCACTTCCTTGTTCATCCATGGCTTCTGATTCGGGTATATGGTGATCTGCTTTTGAGCTGTGACACTATCAATGGTGGTATTGATGTAGTCCAATACAGAGGAGGTTTAGCTGTCTATGTCCGTGTGAGAGCCACTGGTGGCCTGAGAAGCAAACATACTCCAGTCTGTGTGTAGAAACCTTTCCTGGAGTGTGAAGTCTGCCCCCGCAGGCCACACCTTGATGGTCTTCACTGATGGCTTCACACGATTAATGAGAGGTGAATACTTGGGGGTGAGGAACAAAGAAAGGTGATCAGATTGACCCAGGTGGGGGAGGGGTCGCGGGTGTAAGCTTTAGCCATGTTTGTATACACATGATCCAAAGTTTTGTTGTGTGGCAGGAAACATGCTGGTGAAATTTAGGGAGCACTGTCTTTAAGTTAGAGTGATTAAAATCTCCCGCAACAATAAATGCAGCCTCCGGGTGAGCAGTCTGTTGTTTACTGATGGCTGCATGAAGTTCTTTCATAGCAAGCTTGGCATCAGCATCCGGTGGAATATAAGCAGCGGTTACAATGGTGGAAGTGAATTCCGTGGCAGATAAAACGGTCTACATTTAACCATGAGAAACTCAAGGTTAGCCGAGCAGTGTCTCCCGACAATAACAGAGTTCGTGCACCAAGCTGTGACATTAGCTCATTAGCTGTGTAGATTTCACGCGATTGGAGTATACACCAAAGTATCGCGAGAGCGTAATTGTAATTCTCGAATCGTTCTGCGCGATACTTGATTTCATACTCCTATGCCCTGCATACATCTGATTCAAGTTTTTCAATAGCACAAAACTCTGACGGCGCTCCTTTCCTGTCAATTGAATGGTGCTGGATGTTATGGTTACTGTCATAATTTATGGATATTTTTGTTTGATCTGACCTGCAATAACCTACTAAACACACTATGTATGGGCCTGACTCTTGATTTAAAAATAAAACTGAAATTAAAACAATATATCTGTGTGATATCTTACACCTTTGAAAAAATGTCTTCCTACCCCCTTAAAAAAACTTTATTTACCTCATGCATTGCATAGTGGGAAAACAAAACAGGAAATAACCTCTGGTTGTGGAAAAAGGTAAGCATGTGCTCCAAGATAAAACACTTAAAAAGAGTAAAAGCATATGTGCTGTTATAACAAACAGGATAATTTACAGGATCTTTATTGATATACATATGTTTAAGATGCAAGACTTAATTAATATTGAGCTCCAAAAATGTTGAGCTATGTGAACACATGCGTTCCTAGTTTTGGCATCACTGGCTTTGATAAACAGAATGCAATTTCAATATTATATATATTAAAATTATAAATAGACATCCAATGATCTGGATCACCAATTCATTGAATTCAGAAAATGGCAGATTCATTAAGACCCATTCTCTGAATTAAATCAATCAATTTATTAAAAAGATCCAACTCAAATGAATAACAAATTTACTCATGTTATAGTATTTTCACCCCAACTAAATGTTTTAAGACAGTTTTTAAATATTTTTTTTTTTATATTTATATTTTGCTGTAGTATGTCAGTGGGAAATATAAATTTGCATTTCCAAACATTCCTTTTTGCCATTTTTGTAATAATCCAGTGTGATTTTTGTATTCACATGGAGTATACCCATTTTTATTACACGGACAACAATGGGTATACTCCATACAGAGATCTGGTCTCACACACACAACAGTAAAATACAAATCATTGACTTAAAACAATTTGGGGTGAAAACACTATAAAGTATACATAAACTTTTGCAAGGTACTACTTATCCTAACAGTTGTCAGACTTAAAAATATTTTTTACCCTGAAAATAACCACAGTACATATAAACATGAACATAACTTTAGGATGTGTTACTTGCAGTACGTGTTAGTAATACATTAGTACCACTGGCCCAGAGATTCGTTCAAAATCATTCTTGTTTTGATCAGATGCCAAGGAGACCAGCCTGTGAAATTGATGACATCATCAGTGTCATCAGAGCTGCAAAGGAACGGATTGTTTCGGGATCAAATGTAACAGTTCCCTCAGAAAAGGTGTGGGTGGACTTAAGCAATCAACTTAACAATAAAGTTTCACCAAAAAACCTTTATACTATCGTCAAGACAAACAGGCACAATATATGGCAAATCCTTGAGCTATGCAAAAACACCACCAATGTCCAAAATAAACATCAGTCACAGCTCACCAGAAACCTCTAGAGCCTACACACTTACCAAATCTGGCAACTTTGAGAAAAGCCAAACAAGAAATGGGTGACAAAGAGTGTTTTGTTTAGTGGACTGGTCTCTGTGGAAAGTATTAGTACTGCATTAAAAAATGTCACTTACTGTCAAATGACAATTTAAAAGGCTCCAAGTTTTAAACAGCAGTTAATTATTTGATCATTTTTTCTACTTTGGTTATCTGTTCATTTACACATTAAGATTACAGTTGATTTATGCTTGAATTGACTATACCCATTTAAAAGTTTCTATAGTTCTTTAAAATAAACAGTCATGTTTGTATATGTTTCTTCTTTGCACATGACAGCCACAATTGACATTCATTATACAGACAAAATAATTTTCTAAATGACTTGTGTGGGAACACTTGTTTTGTCCTGTCAACAAAAGTCGTATAGATTGTTATTTGTAAGATGACATATGAGGACATCTGACTTTGTGCGATTTTTACATGGAAAAATTTGGACAAAGTCTGGTTAAACAAACTAGCACACATGTTTTCAACTTATACTGCTTAAACAAATATTTTAAACCAAATTGACCTTCAAAATTTACTGCTTCACTAGTTAAACTTCCCCAAAGCTTCGTATCTTGCAAAATTGTTGTTTAATCATAATTATTGAATCATCTGAAATACACGTTTTATATGAAAACTTAATACAAACACTGTAATCATGCACTCGAGTAAAAGTTTGTTACAACGCAAATTGTTTGTCATTCAACCGATTTCAAGTAGAGTTAGCCTACAAACTTTGAGTGTTATTTGTTTTTAATAGAACTGAAATAACAAATGACAAATAAGACTGCAAGCCAAAGAAAGAAGTAGCTAAATGACTCTCAGTACAAATAATATGATATTTCAAACAAGGAAAGCACGTTACCTTGGAAGTGATTGATTTGGAGTTTGAGGTCAATAAAAACATTCCACATGTAAAAAAATAAGACTGTCAGTAACGGTAACCAGCATCACGCAACACGAGCCGAACTGGAGCCAGGGCAGGCAGCGCAGACCGATGAGCTAGACATAAAAGTACCGCGTAAAGTACGGTACTTGGTGTAAACCACGCTGATCGCTCTGCGCAGTGCCGAGCGAAGTCTAACATAGCTAATTTCTAAGGATCGGAAGAGATTATGATGTTTCTTTTTACGTTACAAATCGAGCACAAACGAACGCCACCTGTTTGTGGGGATTTAAACGACATGGAGTGTAAAGTGACGTCACTTGCCCAAAAATCTTCTTGTTATAGCCTATCTCGGGAAGGAAAGTAGTTACAGAGTTTGATTGAATGGCACAAACGAGCACAAACGAACGGCACCAGTTTGACACGATTTGGACGACATGGGGTGGAGAGTGACGTCACTGCCGCAAATAATATGTCTTATTTCTAAGCCAGGGAAAAACATACAGTGGTCGTTTTAACGCCACAAACCGGCACAAATCGAGCACAAACGAACGCCACCTGTTTGTGGCGATTTAAACGACATGGGGTGTAAAGTGACGTCACTGGCCCAGAATACTTCTTGTTATATCGGTAATGAAAGTAGTTACATTGTTTCTCTTAATGGCACAAACGGGCACAAATCGGGCACAAACGAATGGCACCAATTTAATAAGAGTTGGACGACATGGGGTGGAAAGTGACGTCACACAGCCAAGAAAAAGAATGTTTAATATCTTGAACGCCAAACCAGCACAAACGCTAATTTTTGCGGCACAAATCAGCACAAACACAGCAAACGAATGGTATAGTTTTGGTTACAATTTATTTATATGGGGTGCCAACTTCACGGATTTGACAGGGGTTGAGCTGGACAGTGGCGCAGTGCCTGCTATAGCTGGAGATAATCTCGGGTCACACATGATTGGCGGCTTCACACAGAACTTCAGCAGAAGTCAATATTTCTGTTGCTTCTGTGTTAAAGACAGACATACTTTTCAAAATGCTCCAACAGAATTAGGCCTCCCACGCACAAAACAAAGTTATAAGAACTCTGTTAATGAGCTTTCCAGGAATGCTCAATTTACTGATGTTAACGGAATAATATTTGACTTGGTGTTTAATACCTTAACACTCCCACCATGCTGGGGACATAACCTTTTTGAAGGTGTCGTTTCAGCATCTCGTCAGTGTAGATAAACATTTCAGTTACACCCAGCTGAATAGGAACATACAGTATCTACTTTTAAAAATGCTGGGGCTGATGTTAACAATAAACCATGTGAAAAACTTTGGTGTTCGGGCCGGTACAAGCTCCGCCTATCCCCTGCTTTACGGCATACGTTGCGTTTTACTCTAGCCTGGGAGAAGTTAGCCAAGAGCTAACAATAAGACGAAACGATCTAGTTCAACACAAGTCTCCAAACCATCACTATGGCAGAGCCAGCAAATAAAACAAAGAGGCAAAGAGAGAGAGTGATCGGACACTAATCAATATCTGACAGACACTCTGTGACGCGAGCTGCAAGAGGCAACGGGTTGCAAAATGGATGGAGACCTATGGTTAGCCTTCCTGCTACTGGATATGAAAGTCTTATATGTATTTTTTCTTACTGTCCGGTACTTTTGAGTTTATTAGTAATTTGGCTTTGCTCAGGTTGTTTATTGGCGCAATAACGTTACTGGTTCACAATTTATAACCGTAAGGTAGACTAGAGATTATGTAATGTTGCCGGGTCTCAATAGGTTACGTAGCATGATCGTGATCGAGAAAATGCTTCTTCATTCAAGAATGTTTAGACATTTTTACGGGAAAACAAGAAAAAAAGACTGTCAAAACATTCTTGAATGATGAAGCATTTTCTCGATGAGTAAACTGACCTAAGAAAATAAGTATTGTTTTTAGTAAAAAACTATGACATTTCAGTAAATTTGTGCTTAAAACAAGCAAAAAAATCTGCCAATGGGGTGAGAAAAATAATCTTGAATTGAGTGACTAAGAAAAAGGTCAGCCTTAATTCAAGATTATTTTTCTTACCCCATTGGCAGATTTTTTTGCTTGTTTTAAGCACAAATTCACTGATATTTCTTATTTTTTTTACTTAAAACAAGACTTTTTTTCTTAGGTCATTTTGCTCATCAAGAAAAATCCCTCTTGATTCAAGAATTTTTAGACAATTTTACTGGAAAACAAGAAAAAAGACTAAGTAAGAAAGTCATTTTTTGCAGTGTTGATATTTCCTATGTCTGTGTCAGTGAAGAGGATGTTATGGTTCTGCCTCACCATGTCAGGTATTTCTTAGTCTTGAGGCAGAATCAGAGCAGGATCCCTCGTTTTATATCGGAGAGAGACAATTTTGGCACTTATTAGTTGCCATACTCTCTCTCGGTCTTGTCTCCCTTATGATTTCATGTCCCCACAACTGTCCCCTCTTGATTTGGTTCCCTTTATATTGACCTTGTGTCTCTTGTCTTGTGCTGGTTCATTGTCTCTTGTTTCCTGTGTGATGAGTTCTTGTGCCTGGTCATGTCTAGTTTAGTTATTTGTAGTTTGTCAATTCTACTCTTAAGTGTAGTTAGTTTTAGTCTTGTCTTGTTATTCTACTCCCTTGTTTTGTTAAGTTAGAATAAGTCCTATTGGGCAATTCAACTGTGCTGAAATAGTGGGGTTATAACACCTAGTCCGATTAAGCGAATCCATTTGAAGAAACACCGTCCACACTCGTTTCCATCCATTTTAGCGTGCTTTGAGTGGCACACACTCATTGCTCATTACCTCACACAGCTGCGCAAAACGTAATTATTAATGTTTTGCTTAATGTTGTTATATTATTACATTAATTAAAAATTAATTGTTATTTATAAAAGTAAATTATATACATTCAACATGTAATGCGTTACATTACTGTGTTAACAGAAAAAGTAATTAAAGTGACTTTGTTGACTCACAATCAATTAGGTCAGTTAGAATTGAAAAACAAAGCAGAGGAACACAGTTTATTGCTTCTGAAATGTCAGGAATCTCAGAGTGCAAAAAAATTGTATTGGCTGTCAAAATAAATAGCCAGCTATAAAAGAAAAGATCAGGGCTAAATTGAGGGATTCTAAACCTAGACTGTCAATCACAGGGTCCATTATGAAATAAAACAATGCTCACTGAAGTCAGACAAACAAAACTAATAAATAAGGGAAAATTCCGGGAGGCAGTAACTAGTATTTAAGAAGTCCAGTGTCAAATTAAACAGTGTATGTGAAATCCCTTTCACAAGTCCAAAGGCTTGTCTTATTATTGCTTAAACCCTTGCAAATCTGCAATGCCTTCCGAATTCTCCATTATCCAAGGATGGTGCAAATTCTGCTCCAAAGTTGGCCGATCCTCTGCTCTGTATGCAAGGCACCAGCGAACCAGAGACTGGCATTCTGCAAGACAAGATTATACAGTTCTTTAGTACCAAATATTTGTCAAAGCATCCATTAACTATAAGATGAGGTCATGACCTTTAGAGATGCGTTTAGTAAAACTTGGAGTGGTCTGTATGATGTCTGCATCCCTCTCAAGGGAATGTCCCCACACACCATGTCAAAAAGAAGCAAGGCCAGCGACCACACAGTGAGCAGATGGGCGTTGTAACGCTGGTAAAGGATCCACTTGGGAGGACTGTAAGTCTGATTTCTGTTTAGAAAC
>VCII01000256.1:0-84688 GCA_006030095.1 Triplophysa siluroides | reverse complement strand
GTGAAAATGGTATTGCCTGTCCTAACTTAGAGTAACCTTTCTATTCGCCCCGGGAGTTTTCCTCTTTTATCCACGCGAATGTGTACATTCCGCGTGTGTGCCGTGCTTCAACAAATAACAGAAATTGAGCAAAAGTATCCAGACTCCGTTTTAATCATTCTCTGAGATTTTAACAAAACAAGTCTCTCGTGAAATGCCAAAATACAAACAGCACATTACATGTCCCACCAGAGACAGTAAGATATTGGATCACTGTTACACTACTATTAAGGATGTATGTCACTCTGTCCCACGAGCAGCTTTCGAGCTCTCTGATCACTGTCTAGTTCTTCTCATACAGGCAAAAACTGAAAATAGCTAAACATGTGTAAAAGGACTGTAAAAAAAGATGGACTAATGAAGCAGAGCAGGATTTTGAAGCTTTATTCAACTGCACTGATTGGAGTGCAGTTCAACTCTTTAGCTTTATTGAAGCTTTATTCAACTCTCCTGAATCGGAAACCACAGCATAGCCACAGAGGTAGACACCATCAGAGGGCTTTGAACAAGACCCATCAACATAAATGTGTTGTCCCCCCTAGGGGCGTATCCAACCGATCGACCCTAGAAAAGCAAGAGGTTGTCAGTTCAAAGATGCAATCATGTTCAGCATTAAAGTCTGCCATGTTTACCATACCCAAAAAAGCTAGCAAAGCAGGATATATGTTTGCTGTTGTTTGAATGCTAAGATTTTTTGTTGCCAGCAGAATAGCCTCGTAACCCGAGCGTCGTTGCGCTGTCATGTGTTGTGTTTGCATGTTGTGTAAAATTGCGCCTACCTGATGTGATGCATACAATGTTAATGAGTGTGACAGAATAGTTTTCTCAGCCATCTGCACAATCAGAGCTGCTGGGGCCACAGCATGAAGACATGCTGGCATACCTGTGACTATGTTATCTAACTTTTTAGACAGATATGCTACTGGTCTATACGTGGAACCATGCTCTTGCAACAGGACACCAACGGCTACACCCTCTGCCTCTCTAGCATGCAAGTGAAAAGACTTTGCGTAGTCCGGTAGGCCCAATGCTGGTGCGGTAGTGACGCTGCTTTCTGTCAGGATTCTGGCCTGTAGTTCTCGTCTCCAGCCACTGGATGTCACTATCTCCTCTTGTGGTGTTTCCTTAGTGGTATTGTTTTCACCTGTGCCTCATTTCCCCCTGTGTATTTAAGTTGTTTCCAGTTCTCTTCTTTAATGTTATTGTAGCCAGTTTTCGCCAGTCTAGAGTCGTGATATTGTGTTTGCCTCGTCTCCTGTTGTTTTGGGGATTTATACAAGATAGTTGTTATTTTTTCTCTACCTCTTCGGAGTTGTTTTAGTTTCCCCATTATCTTGTTTTTTTTTCTTTACCGTGTGGATTTCTTAGGAGAACTTTGTTTTTGCTTGGCCTCTTCGGAGTTGTTATTGTTCCCCTACCCTCGGGAGCCTTGTGGATTTCATCCTTCAGTGGCAACGCATTAAAATGTTCTTCTGCCTCTGCAGTGCACTTCAGTGGTGTGTTGGGTGGAGTTTTGTGATCAATCAGACCTCTCCGGTGCCTATCATGAATCGCACAGTCAGGTATCCACGATCTACAATAGTTAACTAGTCCCAGAAAACTTTGGAGCTGCTGCGCTGTTTGTGGGGACTTAACGTTTCTGATCAGCTGGACCCTGTCTGTTGATATTGCTCTGAGACCCTGCATCAGCACATGTCCCAAATAGGTCACCTTAGTCTTGACCCATTGCAGTTTCTCTTTCGAGGCCTTGAAACCTGTTTCAGCAAGTACATTGCAAACAATGACAGATGCTTTCTCACAGTCCTCCTCCGTCTACGAAGATGTCATCTGCAAACTGAAGCACACACACTGTTGAAGGCAAATCAGTCTTTTTTCAGCAAAGTTCTATGCACTGCTGCAGAAAAAAAAGCAGGTGAGTCCGCATAGCCCTGTGCAAGGCATTTCCACGAATATTGTTGCCTCTTATATGTAAAAGCTAACAAAGGCTGAGTGTCTGGGTGTACACAGGTGCAGAGATTAAAGCTGCACACAAGTCAATGACTGTAAAATACTTGTGTGAGTATGGTACAGAATCAGGTCTGATGTATCCTCATGAATGGTTCCCACTCCTGGTAACCCATGACCTCCTCAGGATGACCTCCACCTCGCGGTTAACTACTCAGTCCGCATGTCCCATGCGATCTCCCCTACGGCGAGACCATGTCTATATCCACTATCTCCTCCCTCTTGGTAGGAAGTGGCCTCTGCAGCGCATCCCTAATTAAGGAAGCTGCGCTAAGCCGGTGAAACCCGATCCGGATGGCCTCTCGCCAGTAAGAGAGATAAGGCCTCTGTCCGTGAAAGGTTACCGGTCAGGGCCTGCCCATCTTTCTCCAAGAAAGATTTCGCCCAGGCCTGTCACCGTCGCTCCGCTAGAGATTGTGACGCGATACAGCATAGTTACCGACAGAAAGGTATCGCCCTCTGCAGCAGTCGTGAGAGGCTTTCAGGCTCCTCAGAACACAGGTGAATGAATGAAGCATGCCAGACATCCGGAGGCGGAGCCCGGCATGCAAATTTCATTCGCCAATTTCATTAGCCTTTTTAAAAGTAGTCAGAGTTGATAGGTTCTCAAGGGCGAACCCCATCTGTCGGTTCGACACAACGTCTCGTTCCCTCTATCTGGGAACTGAGGTTACAGACGTAACCGAGACGTTTTATTGCACTTATGTTTTTTGTTCCATACAGGAATTGAGTTTGACACCACTTGTGTAGACAGTATGTATTTAAAGCTATATATATTTTTTTAGTATTTCATAAAATCCTTAGTAATAGTTCTTTCTTGTTTCTCTCAGACGAAACCACTAGATCAGGGATCCTAAGGAGAGCTGCGCAACCTGAGGAAAAAAGAAAGAAGGTAAAAGTATTGTGAGATATTTGTATAAAGTGGAAATTTAAAAATGAGTTAAACGCTTGTGTATTGTGGTGGGGGTTAACTGTTGAACAAAACTTGAACACATTTACAGGTTTATCAATAAATAATGTTTTATGCATGACTTTTTCTGCTATGTGCAATGCAGATGATGGCCAGACTTCATCTGGAAGGCAAAGACAAAACACTGAAAACAGCAGGTTTTCTCCAGTTAACTGAACATTCACAGTCTCATCAGTCTTGTGCAGAAGAAAAATTTGTTCCGACTTTTCTACAAAAATTACTGATGATGGATTACAGCGCAAGATGTATCCACATTAAAGAGAAGAATGAACAAAATAACATACAACAAACAGACCAAGAGTTGTCTGAAGATGTGGCAGATGCTTTTAGTGCTATTTTTAATAAAACAGCTGCATTTTCTCTGAAGAAACTCACAAATTAGACCCCATTCACCTAATGGATGCTCAGATGGCTGTGTTTCATTGTGCAGATAGTTTCTTAAAACAGCTCATGGTCACTAAACTCTCACAGTGTCAGTTTGCTCTTCCTCTGCTTGTACCAAATCCATTCACACAACAGATTGAGTTTCCTCTCTGGACATTTAGACAAATCAACAAGAGCTGGAAGACGACTGATAATAAAGGTCAAACCATTAGCAAAACCCAACCAGTCTACAAAGCAGAAACACCAATGGTAGCTTTCTTCAGGTTTGGCTCTGTGTCCTCATCCAAGTCTCAGTTGATGAACAGTTTGATCAATGAGAAACACAACACGTTCTTTCACAAAGACTGTCCAGGCAGCAGCAGAACCAGACTACTGATGGACGGGGTGGTGGAGATCGCCTGGTACTGCCCATCTGGAGAGAAAACAGATATATTTCCTCAATGTGTTGCGTTCTGTAATCTTCATGGTGATGCAGGAGACAATGAGAAGCAGCTGGATATCATAACACAAATGTCTTCTGTTAATGTTGTTATTTTACCTCAACTGCACAGGAATGACAACAGCATGACAAAGATCCAAAACCTCTTCACAGACTCGAAGCCGCTCATTTTTCTTCTTACTGAGGATGATTCTGTTTTAACAAAAATAAGGAAAGATAAATTCAAAATGGGATTAAAGGACAGAAATCAGTCAGATGTATTTGAAGACCTTAGAACAGCTGTTAATAATGGACTTTCATATTCAGAATCATCTTCCCTTTTCAAGCTTGAAGATGTGGCAGAGCAGTTATACATCACAGTAGATGAGAAGACCGATGAGGACTGCAGGAGAGGAAAAGATGCAGCACAGAAGATGATCAGTTTACTGGAGAGTAAAGATCTGACTGAAATCAAAGAATCATTTCTGCCATGTCAGGGAAAACTGTGGCATCAGTGGTGCCAGAAAAATAAAGAACTTCACAGACCAACATTGGGTAAACAACATAAAGGTGAAAACATAGAAAAAAATAAAAGTGAAAAGAAATCAGAAATGCTGAAAATACGTGATCAGCAGCAAGCATCTGTCGTGAATTCATGCGAGTTTATCCACATCTTCATCCAAGAACTGAATTTGGAAAAAGAAAATGAGTTAAAATATTTTCTTAAATGGATTGGGATTCTGCTTGATGACTTCACCACTGAAAGTCTTTCAGCTCTTCATCATGAGTATGATAAAAAGTGGTCAAAAGTCTTAGATCTGAAAAAGAAATATGATACATTTTTACAACTGACAAGTGAACAAGAAGAGCTTGAGAGAGTTTCTGAGAAACTAAGGTGCAACCTTTGGTTTGGAGCACATACTGAGAGAGATCGGTCAGATATATGAATCATGTTCATCTGTGAAGAAGAACAAGAAAAACCTAAAGATTGACTTCAGAACTCTTCCTGGTCTTGCAGCAAAGATGATGATGTCTGGATTTCCACTGGAGCTGATGGATGGAGATGCTGCTCATGTTCCTCTGATCTGGGTTACAGCTGTTTTAGATGAACTCATCCAGAAACTGGGAGCCAAGAGAGTCTTTGTGCTGTCAGTTTTAGGGATTCAGAGCTCTGGGAAATCCACCATGTTGAACGCCATGTTTGGTCTGCAGTTTGCTGTCAGTGCCGGCCGGTGCACCAGAGGAGCTTTCATGCAGCTGGTCAAAGTGTCAGAGGAGATGAAGTTGAAAAAACAGCTGGAGTTTGACTATATTCTGGTTGTTGATACTGAGGGTCTTCGTGCTCTAGAACTGGCTGGAAGATCAACAAGAAATCACGACAATGAATTGGCCACATTTGTTGTTGGTCTTGGAAATATGACGTTGATCAACATCTATGGAGAAAACACTGCTGAGATGCAGGACATTCTCCAGATTGTTGTTCAGGCCTTCCTGAGGATGAAGAAGATCAAGCTAAAACCCAGCTGTATGTTTGTGCATCAGAATGTTTCAGATATTACAGCCGGAGAGAAAAACATGGAAGGAAGAAGACGACTTCAAGAGAATCTGGATGAGATGACAAAACTTGCTGCCAAAGAGGAAGACTGTAATACAGAGTTTTTCAGTGACGTCATTGCATTTAATGTTCAGAATGATGTGAAGTATTTTTCACAGCTCTGGGAGGGAAGTCCACCTATGGCTCCACCAAACCCAAACTACAGCAGAAACATTCAAGAGTTGAAAGACACCATTCTCTCAAAAGCTTCTGGGGTGAGCGGCATCACACTGTCACAGTTCAAAATGCGTATTGATGATCTTTGGACGGCACTGCTGAATGAAAACTTTGTGTTCAGCTTTAAAAACACACTGGAGATTTCTGTGTACAGAAAACTAGAAACTAAGTATAGCGACTGGACTTGGAGTCTCAGGAGTGCCATGTTGAGTATTGAAGACAAATTCCACAACAGGATTGCGAATGGAAACACTGAGGTCAAGGAAAACGACCTGATAGCTGAAATGAGGAAGACAAAAGAACAAGTAGAAAAATCTATGCAGTCTTATTTTGATGAGGACAAAGACAAAGACATTCTGTGTCAATGGCGAGGAAGATTCGGAGACAGAATTGAATATCTTCATGATGAACTGGTGAAGGGGACGAAAGTTAAATTGTATAAAGAGATTGAACAGAAGAAAGCAAGAGAGACACTAGACAAAAAAAGGACAGAGTATGAAAATGTGCTTTTTACTCTGAGCAAGGAACTTGCTTTAGATCTGAAAAGTAAAGGAACTGAGGAACATGTCCATGTTCTGGAGAAGAAATTTAACACAATGTGGAGCAGATGGGTCACAGAGATGTCAGAAAATACTCCTGACCTGGAAGATTTACATTTTTGGGAGGATTTCACACAGATTTTATCAGAAAACTTTGAATTTACTCTTGTAAATGAGCGACTAAATCTGACAGACTTTAAAAAGATGGTCATCAGAGGTGATTATGATGACTACATTATACTACAGAACCATCTGGAGCGATCTGATGACACTGTGCCTACAGAAGAAGCTGAGGAGAGCTCTAAAAAAAACAAGAGCGGGCTGTTTCAGCAGTATGTTGTCAATCCAACAGAAAAATTATTTTCACTTTTTACAGGGAATAGAAACAAACCAGAGAAAAAGATCTTGAATGCGGAATATTATTACTCCGTACGCCAATTGATTCAGAAAGGGATTCAGGAAAGTGAGAAATTAATGGAAAAATCACCAGTCAGAAGACAGGGCTACAATGTCAGTTACATTCAGAAAATAACAGACTGTGTTAAAAAGTCTGTACAACAACATCAATCAAAGAGTCCTAAATACAAACTGAAAAGAGAGTTTACCATCGATCTCTGTCTGCACGTGTGTGATATTGCAAGTCAGAAATTTACTGAACTCCACAAGGAATTCAGAGAAACAAATGATCCAAGAATTTATCTTGAGAAGCAGAAAACTCAATATTACAAGATCTTCAAGAACTACTGCAGAGGAGCAACTACCACAACCATACTGATCGATTTCATCTGCAGCAAACTTGAACCGTCCATCTTACAAGAAGTTTACAACAAAACTGCAATTGATTTGACAGCACGGATGAGGTCTGACATACAAGCATTATGTGAGAACAGATCAAATCTGGAGAAACACATTCTGAAATCCCTCGCAGAGAAAGATGATTTTAAACAGTACATACAATACATCCTTCAACCCAAAGAACACTTCAAACAATTCATAACAACTGAAGTGAACAAATACTTCAACGAAAATAGTGAAAATATTCTAAACATTTTCAAAGGAAATCTACAACAGAAAGAGCAGATTGTGATTAACGCTGTGCATGCAGCAACAGTAGAGGTCAAAACAAGAGAGGAGATGGAAACATGTGGTTCAGAAGTTTCACCAAAACACTCACAGATGATCTGAAATTCACAGGAGAGTCTTGTGTTAATCTCACTGAAGTTAAAGATTTGGATTTTCTTGAACATCATTTGATTGAAAGTCTGAATGAAATGATGACAAAGCTACAGAACGGTTTTAAGAGCATGAATGACATTAACATGGAAAAGTGCAGGAAGAAACCAGATGAGATTTTGATCGATCACTTCTGTCAGTGCTGTTGGGTTCAGTGTCCTTTGTAAAGCCATCTGCACCAACACGATGGAAGATCATCATGGAGATCACAGTGTTCCTTTCCATCATAGTATTGGACTGAAGGGGTGGTTTTACAGAGGAACAACAAACTTGGCCAACTGTTTCTGCACAACAGAAGTAGCAGGTGATGGGTCCTTTTACCCAAACCCCTTAGATGATAAAGTCCTCTGGAAAGAATACAGAAAAGGAGGAATATGCTAACTGGAGCATCACTCCTGATCTCTCAGAGCTGCCGTACTGGAAGTGGGTTGTGTGCAGATTCCAGGAGGATCTGGAAAAGCACTACAATAAAACATTCGAGGGACAGGGTGAGATTCCAGATGAATGGAAAAAATACACAAAAGAGGATGCTATTGAGAGTTTGGATAAATACATGTGAATAGATTATTTTCTTTACTTTGATGCATTGATCAGCAAAAGTAGATTATAGAAGGACAATCCATGCTTAATGCAATGGGAATGGAATATGTTTATTGATTAATATCTTAGACCAATGAAATATATTAACAAATGCATGAAAGTTAGTAAACATACAAGTAATAAAGAAATTTAAAGTTACAATTTTTCCAAAAGCTTATTTTTTTTAATATTTAATCACTATAAAGCTGCATGTATAACTAACCCAAATCAAAGATTTAATTAATTTAGTTTAAAGTGTAAGTTTCTAGTTGTGTAATCTAGATCCAGAATTCAATAAAAACCAATTTTCAAGTCTTGTATTTAATTACTTTCTTCCAATTTTATAAAAAAATATAAACAAGCAGCCCACACACAGTCAACAGACGTGCAGTATTTTACTCTCAAGTAAAACATTTTATTTCTTTAGAATAGTTATACTTAGGTTTTAATTTAGGAATTGTGTTCTTCTCTAAATTATAAAGCATATATAATAAAAAAAAAATTTGTTTTTTACCTCATCTGGTTTATTTTGTTATATACTTAAGTATTAAATGTAAAATGTACAATATATGTAAAAATGTATTTATGAAATGTAGTGGAAGTATGAAATATGCTTCATAATGTAGAGAGGTAATATTTTGAAGGTAAACAGATACATCTCACAGAACTACATTAAAAGCACATCAGCAGGAGGCGCCAGACTTCACTGTTCTCAATAACTTCTGTAATGTTGCTGTCAACATTTCCAACCTGTTTCTGAAATTACAAGAAAACTTTAAGATGCTCTTATTAACATAATATGTTCTTCACAAGCTTCGGTATAGAGAAATTTCTCTCTCACAGTATCATTTTATTATATAAAGCAAGATAAACTTTAAAGAGGTTCAATAGATTTGAACTTTTTAAATATGTCAGCGGGTGAGTAAATTAGTGATTAACTAAATAAATGGTTATCAGTTGTACATAATAATGCCAGCATGGGGTCAAAAAAGGACGAACCAAGAGGCTGGGTTGCAAATTAACCAATGCTTTAACCAATTGTTGGGTCAAAAATAAACATTCTCCATGCTATTTTATTTCTTAAATTTTGTCCCTTTTTGACCCAATGGTCGATTAAAAAAATAACAAGTGTAGTTTTACTTTTTTTTATTCTAAACTGGAGCCTGTATTTAAACAGGTGAAAAGATAAACATCTTAAAATATATATACCACACGAGTGCCTTGGAGTATTTTTCTATTTTTGATACAGCATTATCTCGGATTATCCAAAGAGCACCATTGATGATATTAAGAGACCCGTGTAGCACCCTTTACCTTTTTTGTATTTATCTTAAAATTTATGTTTTCGTTTTGAAACTCACTTATCTTTAGTAACTTATTCATGTGTTACATGTGACGATTTCAGAAATGCTAATGAAATGTAATTTGAAGCATCATTGTAGTCTTTCACATCTGTTGGACACATGGAAGGTAGAAGAATAAATGTAGTATCACTATTCACATTTCAGGTTATATAAAAACATAATTATGGTTTGCATTCAACCCCGATAAATTTATCATGACTTATTTATTTGTATTATTTTTTATATATATATGTATATATATATATATATATTGTCATTATTATTAGAAGTACAGCTTTCCTGTAGCTCAGTGGCAAGAGCATTGTGTTGACAATCCAAGGGTGTGGGCTCGATCCCAGGGATTTCACATAGAAACAAATGTATAGGATAATGCAATGTAAGTCACTTGCATAAAAGCGTCTTCCAAATGCGTAAATGTATTATTTAATCCATGTGCCCTCATTATCTTTAAGCAAAAACAGAATATTGTGCTTTTTTCCTGTAAACTTCCAGGAAGTTATTCTTAAATTAGGGTCATTATTTTAGTCTTTTATCGTGTTACGTGTCTTTTATGTGTAACCTTAAATCCTAACAAGATGCTAAAGCAGCTTATAGCTGGAAAGACTATTCAAAATAGACTATTTAGAATTTGTGTCAGCTAGATGCCAATATTAAGGTGCGTTGTACACTCTGTGCTGGCGACAAAGTGCTATCTAGCTACAAAAACACTACGTCAAATTTGAAGAAACACTTGGAGTCGCAGCACTGCACAGTCAAACTTACAGAGCAAGTCCCACCAGGTGGTGCGAACCAGAGAGCAAGAGGTCCCCAACCACCCAAACAACAAAAGCTGGACCTCGGTGCAAAACCAGTAAATGGGGGAAAGTTGAAGAAGTTGGTCGGGCAGTATGTCGTTGTGGTGAGGAAAGCGGGACGAGAGCCGTGAGGCGGGGCCGATGGCATGAGTGATAGTTGGAATCAGCTGTGCACACACCGGTCCCGCATATCTCACGGAGGAAATCGGGAGCATAAGAGGACGAGCGACGGGACTGCTGACGAGAGAGGACCGGGCCGGACATATGTTAAGTTTGTGTTTTTCTTGTAGCCTTTTACTTCCGTATTATTGTTTATTTATTTTGATTAAAGTTTGTTTAAATGTTCGCCGGTTCCCGCCTCCTTCCTTCCTTTTATTGAACCGTGTTACATTGGTGCCAAAACCGGGAGGAGGAGTGACATGGTGTCGGAGAGCCCTCGCTGCCGAGGGGCATCGCGGTGCTGAGGAGTTCGGGCAGCGCGGACGAGGGACGTCCACCAGCGGTTGCCCGAGGCGGTGGTGCTGGAACGAGATGATTCGGCTGGGACGTAGAGCTCGTTGCCGTGCTCCTGGGCCGAGGTAGGGTGCGGCCGTCCAGGAGGGAGCGAAGGAGTCTTCACCATTGGCCGTCAGCCGGAATCTTGCTGCCAACAGCCAAAAAGGTGAGGAGCAGGAAACGGGGACTCGCTACCAGCTGCCCTCATCCGGAGGAGCCATCGCCGGCCGCCAGGGGGGGCGGAGGAGGATCTAGCCGTCGACCGAGCGTCAAGTACCACCGCATGGCACCGCGAGGAAGAGCCTCTCAGCTGGCTGAGCTCCTGGTGCTTCAGTCTCCGTTCATTACTGATGATTGTCATTATAAACTTCTCTGATGACACATTAAGAAACAGATAATGTAATGTGTGCTCTTATGGTAGAATACAAAACTTTCCCAGAAGAAAGGAAGTCATTATTGTAGTAAATACCCAGATAGCAAGCAACCATTGAATCAGTGTTAAAAAATAGTTGATTTGACAATTATTAATTGCATTGAATCAATATCACTTTTGCACCCGCAATTAATGCTGAAAATGTTTGAAATTTCAACAAATGATCATTATTGTGATTGATGTTTGCTTTTGTTGGGCTATTGATTCTTGAGTTTCTTTAAGGCAACTCTTGTACCACTCTCAATTTTTACAGTAGTGTTTTAAAAAGATCACTTGTACATTGATAGAGAAAGCGATGTTTTGAAAAGCTGATGTGTGGATTTCTTTTTATAAGTGTCAGACAGTGGTAAAGTAAAGCTTCTTTAAACAATATTGGGATCTGGTCCATTGATGACTCATGTTAAATTCTGGTTCACAATTATAAAAGTACAGATTTCATCAAATTTAAGTAAAAGTTGGTGACACAGTCAGATATCAACACTCATCATACAAACCTCAACAATGGTGACAATCCTATAACTAATTCTGAACAGTTCAACTACAATGCATGCTTGGAGTCATGAATTACTTTTGTACTATGGTGTTACCCAGCATGCATTGCAGCAAATGGTGACGGAGACCGGAAGTAGGGACTGCTGCCATAGCCAATCAATCATTCATTCAGCTTGTTTTTTTCACAGGCATCCATTTTATTTACTAAAAGCACCAGTAGCATATGTTGTCCGATTTGTTCATGGTTTAATGGGAGATGCAAAAATATGGAAAACAAACATTACAAAAACATTGTTTTAGAGAGATTTCTTTATTAAAAAGGTCTGATATATGTTAGACAAATCAGCATAAAGGGAGCGCTACATGCCTAACTTCTTCTGGTCTCCGCAACTGTTCTGTGAAGTGAACGGAGCTAGAGCATTGACCGGACAAGCGTTTACCCTATTTTCAGTTTTTACAAGTCACACTGTGAAATAGGTCTATAGTTGAGTTTCATACACCGGTTCTTCATGTCTAAATGATTCAGAAATATAACAGTTTTGTGAAAATCATTTATTCTGTTAGTTTTCCATAACACTGCTTTAATCTAATAAATTGTATCATTACTCTGTATTCACATATTAATTACAAATCACACTCAAAAGTCATTTAAAGAACTTAATTGTGATGAAATAACTATCATTTTCTGATCCCACTGGATCTTAGTTCTCTTTGCCACAACATATGTGTTTTAACACACACGGAGTGCTAAAGAAAACCTAACATTAAAACTTAAAACATAAAAGTCAAGAGTATGGCGAAAGAAATTGGACAAAACTCTGCTAATGCATGAACCCGGCACACAAGCGAATTACAGCAGCCCAAGCACAGTGACAAAGCTTGCACATAAAATATAAACCTGCAGAAACCAAAAATCTCACACTCGAACACAAAAAGCAAGTCTGTGCACGTAAATCAACACTTGCGATGGAAAATAACAAACCCCGAAGGCCAAACAAATCGCTCACACACAACATTGTCTAATGTGACTAATGTTCAGGCTTAACTTTAATTAAACGTTAGTTGTTCAAACATAAAACGAGAGGGAACATAAGAACGGGTGAGCATGTGCTCATTTGCAATACTTGAAAATTACTATCCCAAGTATCTGTTGCTGGGTGCTTCAGAATGTGTGTGTAACCAGTAAACCATCCAGGAATTGCTCACCTAGTCTTTTATGAATACTAAAATTTCGGACATACCTAACTGTTTTCTCTTTCTATATTGTAGGTAAGTAGGTGTATTCGGACGCAACATTAATATAGGCACTTCCAAATCTCGCGAGAAATAGTGCACCAGCCGGGAAATTGTCACCTACTGTTTGATGAAGACCGATACTACTATATACAGTATGACAGCATAAGATTTCCGATTCAGCCCCTGTCACATATAGAGGGCATGCATTGACGTGACTTTCCCATGTGTATGTGAGCATGTCAGGAGTCAGGTTCCCCTGTGTGGCAAAACCCCCCCAGCAAATTGGCTGAGGAAAATAGGAGAAACAAAGAAACCGAGACTAACACACGCAATTATTTGCTGAAATTACAAGCAGCTGGACTCAACGGTGATCCTTAAGCTTTCTCTACGACTTACATAGGAATCAGGTGTTCCTGGACACTGAAATGTTGCGCGGAATAGCGTTTCCTGATAATGTAAGCAGTCATTTTGCTGAGTGTTTTGCCACTCAGAAGGTCGCACTTGGTGTTCACGTGGTAAAGTGACGACACGTCCATACCCTCTAAGCTAAGGCAAAGTGACCGAATCACTTAAGCTCAGCAGGACACCGCCCTGGGCACGCCTGACAGTGCACTCACCCGGTTCCTGCCAGGGGCAAAAGGGTGGGCTAGCAGATATCCCGGGTGGGCTTTTACAACACACAGTACATAGCCGCAAAAAAGATTAGAGACTGTTTTTTTTTGTTTTTTATTCTGATAAGAATGTGTTTTTGTAAAATTATCATTTTTGTTTATTTCTGTGAACTTCTGACAACATTTCTCCTAAATGTCACGCAAAAATGTGAAAAAACGGGTCAAAACAACAGAAAAGACGATATCTGTGTTTTTAAAAACGATACATCGCAAAGTCTAACACGTTCACATTTTGTTTTAAACAAAAATGTTAGAAAAAGTACGTTGTAGACGGAGAGATTGAAACAAAAATAATTATTGTTGATTGTTGCCTTTTTATATGGTCATTGTAGGAGCCTGTTTGCTACTTGCCACTAGGTGGCGTGGGGTAACCTATATATGTGGGCCAAATAATCATTAGCGTCTGGTGTGAGGTTGGTGGAGGAAGCTTACCGTTTTTACCGTGTAAACGGGTAACTTAAATAGATAATATTACGTGAGGATTGTTTGGAATATACGACTCGGAAGCTGTGCTTGTCTAATAGATACAGAGATACCAAGGTGTTAATGGAACGCTGGATCTTTACATGGATTAATAAAGGAACTTTCTGCTTTTATTCTCAAGTTTATGGACCCTTTCCTTTACCACACGCGTTAAACTGGCTCACGCTAACCACCAACATTACGTCTTAAAGGAAGACGAAACAGTCATTGTGCACGTTCCATCTTAATGCTTTACGCATGTGAAATGGACATAAATAGAAGCATATAAAGTGGGCTATAGGAACAATCCCCATCACTGAATGATCACTGACTTCTGTTAAAATCACAAAAAACTCCCGTTTTAATGAATGAATATAATTAAACTGCACAATGAACTTTTCATCATTTCTGCTGTTTGTTTATGAGGTCCGTGAGCGCGCAGCGCGCCAAAACTAAACTATTTTGCACAGTGATTGAATTCTCATTGGTGGGCAAGACAGACGTTTAGGTGGGCTCAGCCCACCCCTGCCCACGCATAAAGCCGGACCTGAGGTAAGATCATTTATAATCATACGATTAATGGATTGTTGAAGTTGCTGTTAGGATGTTTGGGTGTCCAGGCAGTCTTACAATCTAGAACAAACAACCAGAGAGTATTCCATGACAGAATTTTTGTTTTTGGGTAAACTATATCCCTTTTGTAGCAGGTGAGCTAGCTTCTATTTTGTGTAGGGCGTGGCTGAGTACATGGTTGGGGGTTTATAAGCGGGCAATGGAGAGGACGCCAAAATATGAGGTCCGGTCCGTTTGTCTGGATCGCAAGTGCGTGGGTGTGCTCTCGTTGTCGTTTGTGCCCTGATCAGATACGTGTGTCACAACCTCATAGACCAACGGTAATGCTGGGTGGTTTGAGGAAATCGGGTCAGTGGTGATGGCAGTGTTGCAGTAGATGTAGTTGTTTGCTGTTCCTCCTGTTTTTGGTTTTTGGTTCGGTTTTCCCTTCGCTGGTCTGTCCCTGTACGTGGGTGGCGTATGTTCCAATCTAGCTAAGGGCTACGATTGTGGTGTATTGGACTTACCAGCGAGGTGGTTTCTTTTTTGTTTCCTTTTGTTTGTTTTATGTCCCTTCCCAGTTGCATTGTCTGGCCATTAAGACATGCCCAGACCACATTGGTACCTACCGCACGTGGACTACTCTCTTTGTGTGTGGTTTTGGTGTGGTGTTGCTTTTGTCATATTTTATGTTCTTTGTTTTTGTTTGAATTGTTTTATGAGTTTGGGGACTTGGCATATGAATTACTTTGGGTCTGGAGTGGTCCTGTGTTTAGGCTGCCATTGTATCGGGGTTTGGCCAAAGATAAATGATACCTGTTGAGAGAGGGAAGGAAAACATTTGTTACCTGTTTTGTCTTCAATGGAAGAATTTATCTGTTGTTCTCATAAACTCTGTCAAAAATAAATTCTTATTTTTTTGGAAAACCTTATCCCCTTGTGTGTACTTTAAAGCCCAAGGGTTTTTCTACCCATGCAAGAACGAGGCGAGGGGTAACACTTTAATAGAATCATATGTCCTGACATTCTTTTGATAACAGATTGCGTAAATCAGACAAATGATGTGACAAATTATATAAGAAAAGAAGCTTTGTCTTCATGCATTCCTCTGCAGCACTCTCTTTGCCAGAGTCATTTTGGTTAAAAAGTATTTGACTTTCTGGAGTATTTCTGGACAAGTATTTGGTCTTTGTTTCATTATTGTGAAGTCGTGTAAAATGGATTCCACAGACAATGTGATTGTAAAAAAAAGTTGTATGTATGTTTCTGTAGTATTTAATGTGTATAATCTGCAGTGCTTAATTTTTATTACATGAATTGTTAAATCTATGCCTGCTGATGTTAAACTAAGCTTTTGCTGGTAGCAACTCAATTAAGATCCTGTTCTAGTGCAAAGTTCAAAGACTGGTGGGCTTCAGTTTGTGAAAATGTCAGAAGATCTTTATTTACTCACGTCCTTCCTACTCTTTAACACAGGTAATAAAAACACCTAATGGACTTTATATAAAAATCTAAATCTATTGTTATTAATCCTCACAGTGATGGCAGCAAAGGTTCAGCACAGTGTTCAGACACTACTGAGCATATATTTCTGTGAATCTTTGGGATCCAAGATGTAAATAATTGAGTGTTAAGATTGGTACTGTATCATGTTGTCATTTGCACATGTTTTTTAGCCTTACTGCACATGATATTCCGTTTCTATTGGGGATAGCTAGGACTGTATGTTGTTTCAGGTAGATTCGCTGGAACACCTCATCCACACAGACACTCCGATTAGAGAGCGAGACCGGACACAGTAGAACAGTTGACGTGGCTTTAATGTTGAATTACTAATCCAAATTACACACAGCACTGTGTTTACTGCTTACAGTTTGAATCTTTACATTGATCTGATTGACTTCTGTACTGTACTGGTATCTGTAATGAACACATATATACATATATATGAGAAGGTGTGCTAGCTTAATGGGCACATCTTAACTTGAATTTAGCTGGGAATTTACAACAGTTTCATTGCTTTTTGGGCAGTTGATGAGTGGAAACATTGTTAGCATTGTTATCGTTTTCAATTATTTTGTCTTGATTGAATTTATTAATTCATGAAAATGTGTCTGAAAGTTTTGCCCTTACTATTCTGCAACTTATTATTTGAATGTAATAGTGTAAACTGAGAGGAAAACTAATAAAACAGTATCACTGTGGAACAATAGATGTTGTTTAAAATGTGCTTTATCAATATTTGACTTAACTAGGTGACACTTTCAAGGTTCTGGTTAACATTAGTTTAACTACATTAGATGACATACAGCATTTACTAATCGTACTCGCACTCAAGACAAGTTTAACAACCCTGTGACATCCATTTCACTTTAATAAATATATTGCTCATAGTTAACCTTGTTGATCTCGCAAAACGAAATAAAAACAACTTATAAAAATTACCATTAATTGTATTATTTTCAGGGTTCAGTGCTGCAGACACTGTTTTTGTGGCGACAAGAGCTTCTGTGCAACTGAATATACAGAGAGAAAACTACCTGCTGAGTTTGATAATATAGCCTGGAAAGACCACCGTCATTCACCATACAACCGGACAAACCGTTCTTAAAACTGTTTCTAAAGCTCTAGCTATAACTGGATTAAAAAAATACATAGTTTGAAAGTGACCTATTTGTCAGGTATGGTGACCCATCCTCGACGGGATCGTTATATCCCATCCAGAGAGCAAACACATGTACAACAAGTGGTGAACACACGTACACCCGGAGCAGTGGGCAGCTAACACTGCAGCACCCAAGGGTATGGTGCCTTGCTCAAGGGCACCTTGGTCGTTACCTGTCAGCCCTGAGGATCGGACCGTCAACCTTCTTGTCACGAGTCCGACTCTTTAACCACTAAGCCAAGACTGCCCCTAACTCAAGGAGTACTACTTCAGTATGAGAAACAAATTTTTTTTTGTTCCTGTTAAAGTTGCTTTTTGCTCACTTTGCAAAAAATATTATGCAAAAAAGAACATTTAATTTAATTGTAATCTCCTCATGCATTTCCCTGCTAGAGTAGTTCTGCTATCCTAAAAATCATGTGACTTACTGGAACATGTGCAACTCAATTCCTGTTTGTTGCATCTTCAGACCAGTTCTAAACCACTAGTTTGATATACACTCACCTAAAGGATTATTAGGAACACCTGTTCAATTTCTCATTAATGCAATTATGGTGGTGGTGTAATGGTGTGGGAGATGTTTTCTTGGCACACTTTAGGCCCCTTAGTGCCAATTGGGCACCGTTTAAATGCCACGGCCTACCCTGAACATTGTTTCTGACCATGTCCATCCCTTTATGACCACCATGTACCCATCCTCTGATGGCTACTTCCAGCAGGATAATGCACCATGTCACAAAGCTCGAATCATTTCAAATTGGTTTCTTGAACATGACAATGAGTTCACTGTACTAAAATGGCCCCCACAGTCACCAGATCTCAACCCAATAGAGCATCTTTGGGATGTGGTGGAACGGGAGCTTCGTGCGTCCCACAAATCTCCATCAACTGCAAGATGCTGTCCTATCAATATGGGCCAACATTTCTAAAGAATGCTTTCAGCACCTTGTTGAATCAATGCCACGTAGAATTAAGGCAGTTCTGAAGGCGAAAGGGGGTCAAACAAAGTTTTAGCATGGTGTTCCTAATAATCCTTTAGGTGAGTGTATTTGCGAGATTAAGATGGTAATCATGAGTTTGGGGTTTAGATCATATGGTTTGAATAAATTCTAGTGGCTTGTAAGTTTTCAGACTGTAACATTAATAGAGAAAAATATATTTTTAGTCAAATGCAAACATCATTAAGTTTCTATAAATAATTTCATGATTCCTTCTGTACTTTAAGTGTTTCGATTGTGTTCATTTTTTGTTTGCTAAAGGATTTGTGGCTCTGAGTTGGTCTCTGACGTTACATCTTTTATCCAAATCAACTTGCATTGCATTATTCTATACATTTGTTTCTAAATATGTCCAATCCCTTAGATTGAACCCATGACCTTGACATTGCTTGTGCCATGCTCTATCCAATGAGCTACAGGAAAGCTTACATCTTTGATTTAACTGCACAATAAATATATGAAAAGTCTCATTTATTCTTTGTAGACCAGAGAACTGGCCTGGCAGACTAAGTTTGATTTAGCACCAAATCATCTTAAATTTTAGCAGTACTCCAATACAGAATTATACTTGTTATTTGCTGGTTGAGCTCACTGTTTTCTTTATAATGTTTTTGTATAATTTCATTTTGAAGAATGTTTGTACTGAATTTAAATGCAAAGGGTATTTTTCCATGCATTTCCTCTCAGTCATGTGACTTATTGGAACAAGTCTCACAAGAATCTCACTTTCTGATTGCATCTGCAGATCAGTTTCATTAAGCCTGCTAGTTGAATATGTTTGTGAGATCACGATAATCATCACAAGTTTTCAGAGTTTAGAGGGCTACATGATCATATGAGTTTGAATACATTCCAGTGACAGTTCAACAGGTGCTTTTTCGATGTATTACAGTATTTATTTTTCTTTGAAAAAGAGCCATTTTGGGTAACACGCGCCGTTTGTCTGCATAGTTGAAGGTAAGAAAAATAATTACAAACTGTCAGTATTTGTTGATTTAAAAAAAAATCTGTATGGTATCGAATGCAAACCCTTTTTCACTCATGCTTTGCATAAAGCCTCTATATGATTTTGTGATCCCCTCCATACTTCAAGTCGCTTTAGTTGGTAGAGTTTGCCTATATTTGGGAATGTCCTTTTCAAAGGATGACAACATTGTGCTGTGTGCCCTGTGTCTGATGGTCTTTGCACATTCAGTCCGAAATTTTCATATGTTTTTTCATATTTGGCGCTCATTCTTTTTTCCGTGCGGAAATTTCGGACTCAATGTGCAATAGCCTTCACCCTGTGTGTTTGTCTTGAGAAATATTGAATGTGTTCAATAGAGGTTTTGTGGGTGTTGTTTGTGCATCTGATTTGGCAACTGATTCCTAGGTTACAGCAAGTGCATAGCATATTAGGGATGGGGAGTAGATGTCCCTAAAGTCGAGTCCGTAATTTTTTTAACTCAAATCGGATAAATTGTCTTCTTTGCATTGGCGCAAAGCAACGAATAACATATGAAAATGCATGGAAACAAATTATACAGCATTTCATTCAGCATAAAAACGTAATATATGTTTTTATGCTGCAACAGCCAGGAAGTCACGAATCATATATTACGTTCGTGTTGCTGGGTTAGGATATTTGTTGGTTTTAAAATGACATGTTGATATTTTTAAATACTTTTTTTATTAAATGCTCAACACAGAAAGGCAATGGGTTACATTAAGAAATGAACTCAAGGTTGGCTCAAAGTCTTTTTTTTCCATTTTAAAAAAATATGTTGAACTAAGCCAGTGTGAATGCAACAAAAAAATTATAGGCTTGATTAGCGCACATGTACAAAACAATGAAATGCGGTGTCTTTAAGTACAAAACATTAATTTGTGTAACTCTTACTAGGGGCAGAGCCAGGCACTGTAGACATTGCGGGGTCTAAGGTTCCAGGGCAGGGCCCCCCAAGGAGATATTTTCAAATTTTACCGCAGCTATAATAAACTATTATATAAGTGTTCTTCTTTTTATCATTCTGAAACTGAAACATGACAAATTTTGAAAATGACATTTTCACTTCTCTTAAAAAAAAAAAGTAGACAAAATATGTGTGCTGTAAGCCTGTTACTAGGAAGTCACATATGAAACGTAGATTAGGAATTAAAAACAATACTGATTTTGAAACCTATTTTGTAAGAGTGCAGTAGAGTACTTAGAATGAATGTTTAGCAGACAAATGTGTTAAAACTGAATCCATGAAGTAACAAGTAATTCAGATTAATTTTCCTCAATGTCAACAATGTTCCAACAATGTCAAGGAAATGGCCACTCTAATGCTCTAATTTTCCTTTTTAATTTTTTCCTTTTATTCTTTAACATAAAATAATAGAACATTGGATTAGACTTTGTTAGGGAGCTGTATATGCTGTATATTTATTCATATGGCAGACGTTTTTATCCATAAGCGATATACAATTAGGAAAATATATAAACATTTTGTCAACACACTTAACAGTACCGTTAGTTTACAAGGCCAAGCTACTAGGAGGATTAAAGCTGAAGTAAGAAAAGGAGATAATGTACAAACAGATATACAGAGTACGGATGTAACGATTCACCAGGAGCCGGTTGAAAATCGATTATAATAAGTGAGAATTCAAATCGGTTGAGGTGTGAACAATCGCAATACATTTTTTGAACAGCTTTTACTAAAGAAATGTGAAGCATTTAAAAAATAATGCAAGGGTAGTTGATAATTTCTAGTTTGTTTCAACTCATTTTGAAATAATAACGTGAATTGCATCGCATCGTGAGCTGAGTGAATCGTTTCATCCCTAGTAAAAATATTACCAGGGCTTGTTTAAATGAGGTGGGGACAGTAGCAGTGGTCATGGAGTTGTTTATGACGTGTGCAAGTTGAGGAAGTAGAGATGGAAAGATAGCCTGTTGGAAGTGGGAAAGGATCGGTCGACGGGACATGTAGTAGGCCGGGTGGAAAGGAGAATTTTGTTGACATTAGTCTCCGAGAGGGGAGAGAAAGAAGTGAGTTGAGGATAGCAAGGGGTACGAGAGAGATCAGGGATGCATTAAGTAGAGAATTGCCTACTGATGGTATGCAATTGTAGAATGTAATGGAAACACATGTTATTAGCAAAACAAAACGAAACAATAGACAGTAGAAAAGTAAGGGAACGAAAAATGTGATCAAAGCTTAACGTGGCGTGGCGTGGCGTGGCGTGGCGTGGCGTGGCGTGGCGTGGCGTGGCGTGGCGTGACTCGTTGGAGTCGCGCAGGGAGAGTCGCAGGTCTTCTCACATGGAGGGCCTCACACGAGGGCTGCCGCATCAGAAAACAGTGCTAATATAAGGCAGGCTCCCTGATAGCTTAATGGGTCAATTATTGTTTCACAGCTGAGCCCACTTACTCAAGGCTTACTTAACAGCTCAAGACTTCAAAGTGACTAAAAGTGATAGGTGAAAAGTAACTTAAGCTAGATGGCTAGGTGCTAACAACAGCTCTTAACAATGTTTACTTAAAGCAGTGCGAGAAGTTCATTAGTCCTTTTTTAACAAACAGCCACTAGTCCAGTCCAAGCATACATAGCAAGTTCACTTCAGATACAGATAGCTAGCAGACAAAATGCTTCTCCTATATATACAGGTGCTGGTCATATAATTAGAATATCATCAAAAAGTTGATTTATTTCCCTAATTCCTTTCAAATGTGAAACTTGTATAATGTATACATTCATTCCACACAGACTGATATATTTCAAGTGTTAATTTCTTTTAATTTTGATGATTATAATTGATAACTGATTAAATCCCCAAATTCAGTATCTCAGAAAATTAGAATATTGTGAAAAGGTTTAATATTGAAGAGACCTGGTGCCACATTGTAATCAGCTAATGAACTCAAAACACCTGCAAAGGCCTTTAAATGGTCTCTCAGTCTAGTTCTGTAGGCTACACAATCATGGGGAAGACTGCTGACTTGACAGTTGTCCAAAAGACGACCATTGGACACTTGCACAAGGAGGGCAATACACAAAAAGGTCATTGCAAAAGAGGCTGGCGTTCACAGAGCTCTGTGTCCAAGCACATTATAGAGGCGAAGGGGGAAAAGATGTGGTAAAAAAAGTGTACAAGCAATAGGGATACAGCCCCCTGGAGAAGGAGAACACAAAACCCATTCACAAATGTGGGGGAGTTCACAAAGAGTGGACTGCAGCTGGGTCGTTGCTTCAGGACTGCTACGCAAGGAGTGTGCACAAGACATGGTTCAGCGTCGCATTCCTTGTCGTCAAGCCGCTCTTGAACAACAGACAGCGTCAGAAGCGTCTCAAGACAAAAAGGACTGGACTGCTGCTGAGTAGTCCAACGTTATGTTCTCTGATGAAAGTGAATTTTGCATTTCCTTTGAAAATCAGGGTCCCAGAGTCAGGAGGAAGAGAGGAGAAGAACAGAATCCACGTTGCTTGAGGTCCAGTGTAAAGTTTCCACAGTCAGTGATGGTTTGGGGTGCCATGTCATCTACTGGTGTTGATCTACTGTGTTTTTTTTGAGGTCCAAGGTCAACACAGCCTATACCAGGAAGTTTTAGAGCACTTCATGCTTCCTGCTGCTGACCAACTTTATGGAGATGCAGATTTCATTTTCTAACAGGACTTGCCACCTGCACACAGTGCCAAAGCTACCAGTACCTGGTTAAAGGACCATGGTATCCCTGTTCTTAATTGGCTAGCAAACTCTCCTGACCTTAACCCCATAGAAAACCTATGGGGTATTGTGAAGAGGAAGATGCGATATGCCAGACCCAACAATGCAGAAGAGCTGAAGGCCACTATCAGAGCAACCCGGGCTCTCATAACACATGAGCAGTGCCACAGACTGATCGACTCCATGCCACGCTGCATTGCTGCAGTAATTCAGGCAAAATTAGCCTAAGATTTCTAAAAATCCTTTCTTTGTATTGGTCTTAATATTCAAATTTTCTGAGATACTGAATTTGGGGTTTTCATTAGTTGTCAGTTATAATCATCAAAATTAAAAGAAATAAACACTTGAAATGTATCAGTCTGTGTGGAATGACTGTATACATTATACAAGTTTCACTTTTTGAATGGAATTAGTGAAATAAATCAACTTTTTGATGATATTCTAATTATATGACCTGCACCTGTATATATACAGTGCCTTGCAAAATAAATGCAAATGTATGAAAAAAAAAATTGGAAATGAGAACAATGCATAAGTATTCATACCCTTTTCTGGGACACTTGAAATTATGCTCAGAGGCAATAGTTTTGCTTGTTGATGTTTTCTACAGTTCGAGTGGAGTTAACCAGTGTCAAATTCAATTGAATAAGTATGATTTGGAGTGGCACATACCTCGCAATAGAAGATTGTACCCAACTGAACATCTCTGTATAAACCTGAAAACGTATATCCACTGATGATCTCCATACAACCTGACAGAGTTTGAGAGTATCTGAGGAGAAGAATGGCAGAAAATTGCCAAATGCAGATATGTGAAGCTTGTCACATCATACCAAACATTATTTGAGTCTGTAAAGGTGCTTTAACCAACTACTGAGGGTGTGAATACTTATGCAAGATACTAATTTAAGTTTTTTAGTTAAAGTTTTAGTGTTAATTTATTAAAGGTGATTAGAAAGTTGAATTGCGGCAAAGTGAATCCATTAAAACCACTTGATTAATCAGAATCAGAAAGAGGTTTTTAACCAATTTGTCTTAGTCACAGAAGCTTCCAGTGCACATACAGGTTAAAAAAGTGACAAGGCACGGGTAACAATACGTAAAGAGACAATACACATTTGACAAAAGGGACAATATTAGACTAAAGGTCAATAGGGAGTATATTGTGTGTACAGATGTCTATATACAAATTATACTGTGCTATTGTAATACAGTTCAAAGTAGGGAAGGAAGGAGGCGGGAACCCACAAGAACATAAATACAAACTTAAAACATATGTCCTGGCCCGGTCCTCTCTGGTCGTACACTCTGCCGCTCGTCCTTTTATGCTTCCCCGCCCCGCGTTATTCCCTCACGGCTCTCGTCCCACCTCATCATTTTCCAAAAACATATTGTCTGGACCTCCATTTGGAAGGAAATATGAAGACAGGACCTCTTGGAACTTTAATTGAATACCCCTGATGTACAGGGAGAAGAGCAGTGGGGAGAGAATCCCTGGGTGGCACTAGTGCTGATGGTACGGCTGTTGGATTTAAATTGACCAATTCTAACTAGCTGTTGCCTGTCCGTCAGAAAGCTGGTGATCCATTGACAGACATAGCTAGGAATGGAGAGCTGGGTTAGTTTGGTCGGGAGGAGTGTTGGGACGATGGTGTCAAAGGCTGAACTGAAGTCCACAAACAGGAACCTTGCATTATTTTGCTCGGTAAGAAAACTGCAGGGGGTACTCTATTTTCATTTGTCAGTATGTTCTTGGCCTGATTGTTAAAGTCTTGTCTCTCCTGTAGGCATCCTCTTTGGCCTGTCGAAGCTGTCTGAGTTTTGGTGTGAACAATGTTTTGACGTTGTTATATGTTAAATATGTCCTGGTAGGAATGCACATGCCCTCGTCCAGATTGGTGACAGCAGCTTAACAAATACTCCAATCAGTGCAGTCAAAGCAGGTTTTTTAAAGGATTTATAAACTTTGGCTTTTAGCAATAAACAGTAACAATGGCTTGAACTTCACTTTATCAGTTAAAAACATGTGGATCGATGGAAGTGTAACGGAGGTCTGCTAGTGTATGTGGAAACGTCAATCTTTGTTAGAGATTGCACATTATTTTCCTAATATGGCGAGGGAAATGACACCAGACCAAATGGCGTTAGACCAGTTATATTAATTAACACTAATAACAGAAGCGTTATTTTTGCCTTTTTACATTGGAACCGAGTTGGATAATAAAACAAGCAGATTGACCAGGAGACATATGCAAGCAGGACTTCAAAGGACTATTCATAGAAGTGTTTAAGAGGTATGCGCACACACACAATATCAGTGTATTGCACAGAACAGCTTTCACAGCCGATGTTAAAGTTATGGAAGCTGTTATTTGACAGTTGGTTATCTTAGAAAGCTTTAGGACTGTGACGAAAGTGAAAGTAGTTTAGCACGTAGCTCAGTCAAATGTTTACAATCTCTGATAACCGAACACTACTCCAGCGGCTCTTTCTCTACTCTAAGGAAGGCCTCGTCCATTTTTTGGCGTATTCCTGTGGGTGGAGGTTATTAAAAGCACTCGGAATGGTGACATCTTGTACCCGGGAAGTAGAGGGCTGTAGTCCGATTCCAGTGGTTCTCTGTAGTCCTTCTGTTAAAGACAATATCTTGCTTGGCACTGAACTTGGAGCTTTATCTTTTTACAGGTATTGTTTATACTCAAACAGCAACATTACAAACCAACTAAAGGTAGAAAAAGGGGATCGCAGGGTGGCACCTACCCGGGAACCGGGCCCATTCTGTAAACTATACCTTTTGCAATTCAAACGGACCACTTAATATTTGTGGGATTATGTTTAATCATTTTATCTTACGATACATATGGATGATGCTCTCAGAGGACTGAGATGGAAAATTCCTCCCCAGTCGACCCCTAAACGAACCCCCCTGGCACCTGATGCTCATTGATCGCTCCCTTACCCACCAACACCATCAAGAACTAGACCAGATCCTCCTTACGTCCCAAACTCGTCACAAAACCCACCCACACCCCCGCATTGAGGGTGGGGTCCCCCTCCCCATCCACGCCTGACATATCCACGAAAACTAGAGATCGCCAGTGAACATTTCTTAAAACGCCACATCCCTTATGCTGTCCCCAAACGATACCCATCATTGACGCATCCCCCCTCAAGAACCAGCATCAAGTAGTGCCGGTACCAACCCTCCCCTGTTTGAAGCCATCAAGCCACTAGCCACAGATCCTACCCGACCACTGCTACGCTCTAAAACCACGATGGATGTTGTGGAATGATCAGTCAGCCTGACGCCTTGAATCACAGATAATGACGATCCTCCTGAGGGACCCCCCACGATTCAACCCCACCACACCCCCCCAAATTATGTTGGCGAACCTGATTCTTTTATTGCCAAGCATCTTAAGAACTAGACGACCCTTACAGCCGACAGATTTAAAAAAACACTAATGTGTTGTTCTCGCCTAAATGATCTTTACCGTGGGTTGCTTCAAGAACTTAGAACGGACATCCCAACAGCAGACCCTTAAGTCCCAATAAACAACAGATGATCGCTTGTCGAATGATCTTTACAGGGGTGAATATAAGACCTACAGAACTCGCCATCCCCTACACCAGCAGACAGATAAAACACACCCCAAGACGCGATGGGGTGACATGATAACTAAGGGAGGAATCACAGAAACCTACCCGAAGAGAAAAATAGGGAGACAACGAGGACCGCCTTCCCACCCTTCCAACTAAAGCGCATTTATCACTGACACATCGCGAGGTCCAATAATCCTTCATTGGGTTTGACATTTTCAGACGACTAGCAAAAATGTCTTCCTGATATTAAGCTCTGTAAGCCTCCCCTTTGTAATTACTTACTTTCACTGCCACGCTCTCACCCCCACAAACCACATGATCGAATCTTGTGCGACAACCTATTCTTATGAGCATCAGCAACTAGACCGTGATCTCCCACGCATACACCCGTCAACAACACCACCGCATGACCCTGTTGTGAATGCATCCTTCAGGGGTGATCAAGACGACCCTCCTCCCAGCCAACACTGTCAAAAACCCCAGATGATGTCCCCTGTGAATGATCCTTCGGCGGCTGCATCAAGACAACTTTCCCTAACAGCCCGACACGTCAAAAACCACCCGAGCATCCCGACCCTGTTGTTACAACTGATACGCACAGTGACCTGAATTCCACAGATCCACTAGACCATCCCCTCCACCGCCGACCCCCCCCCAGGTCAAAATTACCCACAGATGATATGTGACCCCCCCCCCCCCCCTTCTATGTCTTCATTGACCCCCCGCATCAAGAACTAGCGATCCTCACCCGAAGAAACGTCAGAAAACCCCAAGATGATTGTTGTTTGTCAATGATCCTCACAGTGAGCCCATCCAAGACACCTAGGACCGATCCTCCAGCCCCACTCAGATCAACCAACCGATGATGCTTTGTGACCATGATCCATTCAAGTCGTATGCATCAAGATGCTAGTAACATCCTCCAGCGACACCGCAAAAACCAGATGATGTTGTGACATGATACTTCATGCATACAGCAAGAATTATATCGCTTCCACGCGACTCCCATACTCCCCCAAAACAACCACCGATGATGTTGGGCACCCTGATCATTCAGCTGCCATGCATCACGAACTAGTCGATCCTTCCAGCGACACGTCAAAACAACCAGCACTGATGCTTGTTGAATCCTATACCTTCAGTGCCGGGGCGGGTGTGGGGTGCGTCTTTGGGGGGGGGAGCCGTGCCTTTGGTGTTGCGCGCGCGGGGGGGCCGCCGGGGCGGGTGTTGTCGGGGGGGGAGGGGGAGGGGCGGGCCGGGTGCTTTGGGGGTTTCGGGGTGGGGGGGTCGGGGGGGGTCCCCGGGGTTGGTCGGGGTGCCTGTTTTGCGTGCGGGTGTTTTGTGCCGCGGGTTTGGGCGCTCGCCCCGTCACCCTCCCTGCGGCGGGGGGGCCCGTGCCCGGGGGCAGGGTGGTCCTCCGATTTCCTGGTGTGGCGGGCGTTTGTGGGCGGGCCTCCTGGGGGCGGGGGTGCGGGGGGTGCTTGGGGGGGGGGGGGGGGGGGGGCCGGGACGGCCGGTGTCGCTTGTTCGTTTTACTCCCCCGCGGGTGGGGCTTCGACGGGGGCGGAGTTCGGTGCTGTGAGGGGGGGTGGGGGGCTCGGTGGCGGCCGCGGGTTTCTTTTTTCTTGGGCCCTCTCTTGCGCGGGGGGTTTGGCGGCGTGGCGGGGTTCCGCGCCGTGTGATTCAGGAGGCCAGCCGACGCGGTTGGGCCGTCGGGGCGGGCGAGGGTCGCCTGGGGGTGTGTGCCCGGTTTTCCCGGGGGGGCTTCCGTAGCAAGAAGGGGGAGGTGGACTTTTTCCGTCCCCCGCCGCCCCCTTTTCCCCCCCTTTCCCGCTCTCCCCTTCCTCATTATTTCCTTCGGGGGGGTGGGAGGGCCCTGGGCGGCGGACGGGACAGGGTGCGACGGGCATGGTGCACTGGTGCGTCGCGGCTGCGCGCCGTATCGCGAGTGTCGGGTGCTGGCGCATCGGCGCCCTCTCTCTTACCCCCCGGACATAGAGAAATCAAACATAACCGACAGCCCTATTTCTTCGTCCCGAATTCCTCACGCCTTTCACCGAACATCCTCCATTGCATCATTCCCCCCTCCCCCCCCTCCCCCCCCACACCCACTGCTCCAAGAATTACCCTATGACCACCCACGCGACATATCCACAAAACCAGATGCATGTTTGTGACCCATGATCCTTCAGTGACTTCACATCGAAGAACTAGACGTCCTCACAGCGCACACGTCAAAATCTCAGACCCTGACTGGTAGGGACCAAGATCCTGCCCCAGTGATCGCATCACCAGAACTAGATGATTCCTCCAGCACGAAAGACTCACTAAACACCAGATCACTGTTGTGACAGTCCATACTTCAGCTGCTGCATCAACCCGAATTAGGCGATCCTCCAGCGACACCGGCTCCTTCAAAACCCCAGATGAGTCTGTGAATGATTCAGATCCCACGTGATGCATATCAACGCAATTATATCGATTCCCACAGCGGACATCCATCAACAAAACCAGATGCCAGGTTTGAATTGACTCCCCTTCAGTGATTTATCAAGATTAACTAGGACGATCCCTCCCACGCAACAGATACAAAACAACACCAGCCATGAGGATTCTTCATTGACTGCCATCCCAACGAACTAGGACGATCCTACACGAACCGACAAATTCAAAAACCAGACGACCGGTTCTTTTGCTGATCTTACTATCATTCACGAGGGTTGCATCTCCAAGATACCTAGACGTACTTCAGCGAACACGTCAATAATCCAGATGATATTAGCTCAGGAAAGGATCCTTGCAGGATGGCATCAAGAACAAGGACGATCAACCCCAGGGACAGAATCAAAAAGCAGACGAAACCATTGTTGACCACACCTTTTAATGAAGCCTATCAAGCAACTAGGACGACTTGCTCCCCGCATGACCCCAAGTCAACCTAAAAACAGGTGCATTTTGGTGAAATGATCCCCCTTCCATTGCATGCCCCCATCAAAGAACACCCCCAACTAGTCGATCTCCACGCGACAAGTCCAAAACCAAACCCCAGATTGTGTGCTGAAGATTCATTCACCCCGGTCCCTGCCCTCAAAGAACTAGACGGATTCTTCCAGCGACACGATCAAACAACCAGATGATCCCCCGTTGTGCAATGATCATGCATGTGATTTATCAATGCATACCATCTAGACCCGATCCTCCAGCAACCAGATCAACAAACCAGATGACTGATTCTTCATTGATTGCAGCAAGAAGAACTAGACGTACTCCTTCGCCCGCGACAGATCAAAAACCCAGTAATATTGTGACCATGACCTACTTCAGGGCCCCCCCGTGACCCCAATCAAGAACTAGACAGATAACCTCACACGCGACACCGTCAACACATCCAGATGATTATATGCCGCGGACAGATCCTGCAGTGATCTGCAATTCCCAAGAACCTCCACCGCATGATTCTCCAGCGCACAGATAAAAAACCCCCCCCAGACCTATTGGATATGAGTACCCCCTTCAAGTGATGAATCAAGACTTAGGCCCGCCCATTCCTCCCAGCGAACGTCAAAACACCAGCATGCTCTGGTGCCCTGAATGATCCTTCACGTGATGCAATCAACCGGCCCACCCCATTATATGATTCCACAAGACGCAAATATTCAAAAACCAGATGACTGTGTGAATGATCCTGACGTATTTATCAAGACAACTAGACGATTCACCAGGCACACCCAGATCACAAAAACCCAGATCCCGGATGGATTATTCATTGATGTTCATACGAACCCCTAGATCATACATCCAGACGACAACTTCAAAAACCAGATGATTCCCCCCTGTTGTGAACCTGATCCCCCTTCAGGGGGGCATCAAGAAATATCGTACCCCCGACTCCCCCCCCCTCCCCCCCCCCTTCCCCCACCTACTCCAGCGACTTATGCGAACTGTCCACCACAATCCGATGTGATATAGGGCCAAAGATCACTTCGCCTAGTCCCCAGTGACCTGCCATAAAGCCACATAGACGATCCCCCAGGCGACAGATCTAAAAAAGCAGACCGAAGCTTAACTGTTGTTAACCAACCCTGTTAATGGAAATCCCAGTACCCTCAAGATCCACTAGACGACCTCGAGCTCAAGCGCCCCACAAGTCAATAAAACAATTGGTGACTTTGGTTAATTCGATCCCTTCATTGATGACTATCATACGATAACCCCCAGCGATCTCCAGCGACACGTCCCAAAAACAGCCTGCCCCTGATGTGGTCTGCAATCCGATCCTTCTAGGCTGTTGCATGCAAGAAATGTTCCAGACGACTCCATTCCACCGCAGAAAGATTCAAAACCCACGCCATGATGTTCGTTGCCCAATGATCCGATCCACACGTGGATTTTATCCAAGAACTAGACGTACTCCCCTCCAGTCAACCCCCCCACCACGATCAAAAACCACGATGATGATTCTTTTTCCAATTTTGACCTGACATAACCAGAACAGACCAGATCATCCAGACCACAACACAAACACCAGTTATGCCCATGTTCGTGATCGATCCTGCAGGGCCGTCTTTGCATAAAGAACAGACAATACTCCAGCCCCGGGACACCCATGTCACAATAATCCAGTATGATACTAGGGGAAACCGATCTGCAGCAGACCTGCTCAAGAACCCCCTCCCTAGATGGATTCTTGCCCCAGCGACAGACTCCAAACAAACTTCAGACCCTACCTCTGTTGTTGGCCTGGAATCGGCCATACTTTCAGCCTCGCACCCCCTGCCCCCATCACACGCCCCCCCCCGAACTTTAGGCGATCCTCCAACCGCGACAGACCATCAAAAATACCAGATTGATGTTGTGACAGATTCCTTCAGGCTGCACTCTAATGGCAAAACCCTAGCGACAATACTCCCAACGCGCAAATATCAAAAACACACGATCAGGGTGTGAATGACTCAGCAGTGTGCATTCCCAAGCCCAACTAGACGATCCCCACCGGCGACAGCATGAACACCACACCCATAGATGACTTTTGTGCCAATTATCTTTACTTGCCAGCATCCATAGAACCTAGACGATCCTCCAGACAAACATCCGTCAAACCAACCCCACGATGATGTCTGGACCACCCTGACTTCCTTCAGGCGGTCCGCCTCCCTGCCCATCACAGACCGATCCCCCATCCAGCGACCCCCACCGTCAAACAACAACCAGCATGATTGTTGCCCTGACATGACCGTCCTTCACTGGGTGCCCCCCCTGCATCACCCAGACGATCCTCCAGCGCACACAGTCAAAAACCATGATGGCATGTTGTAAACCATGTCCTTCCAGTTGACCTGCCTCCCCCCTCATCCCAGAACTAGCCCTCTTCATCCTCCACGGCGACAGGTCACACACCATAAACCCAGATTGATTATTGCGACACCTAGCCCCCCCCCCATGATCCTTCATCGCCCCCCTGCCTCTCAAGCAACATAAGCAACTAGTCGAGCCTCCAGCGACACGTCAGACATACCATTACGATGATGTTTGTATAATGATCCTTCATCCGGATGCACCTCAAGAACTAGACGACTCTCCAGCAAAGTACCAAACACCCAGATGGATGCCGCGTGATGAATGATCACTTCCCCTTAGTGACTGCACTCAAGATCTGTCAATCCTCCAGCGACATCGCTCACAAAACCAGATGATTGTTCCTTGTGAAGTGTTACTTCAGCCTGACCGCCAACAACCGCAACATTATATGCTTCCACAGCGATTTCCCCATATCACCATCACAAAACCAACAGATGATGTGTGAATGATCCTTCCAGTGATGGCACCTCCAATCGAACTCTAGTCAGATCCCCTCTCAGCGCACTTACCTGTTCACAAACCAACCCAGAATGATGCCTTCTGTGAATTACACCTTCAGTGATGAACCCCTTCAAGACCACTTACCTATCGATCTCCATCAGCGAATCATCAACAAAAACAGCATATGATGGGGCTGCCATGATCCTTCAGGATTCACACTCACAGGAACACCTAGACGATACTCCAGCGACACGTCAAAATCCAGATGATGTCTGTCAAAAGATCCCCCAGTGATGCAATCAAGAACTATGCTAGACGATGCTCCAGCGACAAGTCAAAAAAAAGGTGATTTTGTGAATGATCCTTCATTGATGCATCAAGAACTAGTCGATCCTCCAGCGACATATCAAAAACCAGATGATGTTGTGAATGATCCTTCAGTGATTTATCAAGAACTAGACGATCCTCCAGCAACAGATCAAAAACCAGATGATGATTCTTCATTGATGCATCAAGAACTAGACGATCCTCCAGAGACAATTCAAAAACCAGATGATGTTGTGAATGATACTTCAGTGATGCATCAAGAATTATATGATTCCACAGCGACATATCAAAAACCAGATGATGTTGTGAATGATCCTTCAGTGATGCATCAAGAACTAGTCGATCCTCCAGCTACAGATCAAAAACCAGATGATGTTGTGAATGATCCTTCAGTGATTTATCAAGAACTAGACGATCCTCCAGCAACAGATCAAAAACCAGATGATGATTCTTCATTGATGCATCAAGAACTAGACGATCCTCCAGCGACAGGTCAAAAACCAGATGATGTTGTGAATGATCCTTCAGGGGTGCATCAAGAACTAGACGATCCTCCAGCGACAGGTCAAAAACCAGATGATGTTGTGAATGATCCTTCAGGGGTGCATCAAGAACTAGACGATCTTCCGGCGACAGATCAAAAACCAGATGATGTTGTGAATGATCCTTCAGGGGTGCATCAAGAACTAGACGATCTTCCGGCGACAGATCAAAAACCAGATGATGTTGTGAATGATCCTTCAGTGATGCATCAAGAACTAGACAATACTCCAGCGACAGGTCAAAAACCAGATGATTTTGTGAATGATCCTTCATTGATGCATCAAGAACTAGTCGATCCTCCAGCGACACGTCAAAAACCAGATGATGTTGTGAATGATCCTTCATCAAGAACTAGACGATCCTCCAGCGACAGATCAAAAACCAGATGACGTTGTGAATGATCCTTCAGTGATGCATCAAGAACTAGACGATACTCCAGCGACAGGTCAAAAACCAGATGATGTTCTGAATGACCCTTCATTGAAACTTCAAAACCTAGAAGATCCACTATTAATACATCAAGATTTTCCTACTCTGGCAAATATTCCTATCAATGAAGAGAAAAAATTCAAGGTAAAAAATTAAAAAGACTGTCAGGGACATGCTGAGCTAAGTAAAAAAATGTAACAAATTTTTTGAGGCATTTTGCAATCTGTGAAAAACTATACATTCTGTAGGTGTGCTACTGGGTGTCCACCTTTTTGGTCATGTAGTGTATATTAATGTATATTATGAATGATTTTGTTAATATATTTTACATGCATTTAGAAAATTGTGAAAATAATAAACATGGTTTCACTTTTTCCAGGAAAATGTAAAACATTCAAAGTGCAGGTGCCAACTTAATGATCATGCAAATGAAAATGCACCCGTTCAAATGATTCAGATTATGTCAGATTGTTCATCTCAAAGTGAAACAGGTAAGAATACAGTGGATCTGAAAACGTTACTCAACCCTGTTAAAATTGCAGGTTTTTGTCATGTATAAAATTACATCAAGATGAATCATGTCAGAACCTGTTTCACCTTAATTGTGAAATTGCAACCTATATATTGAAGTGAATAACAATAAGAATCATTAAAAAAATTTTTTTTTTACAAAAACCAGATTGCAAAAATGTACACACCCCTAAATTCTTAGTCGAAGCACCTCAACGTTTATCACAGCCTGCAGTCTGTTACAGTTAATAAATATATATAATATACTTAATAAAGTTTATTTTTTAAATAAGGTCAAAATAATTAAGTTACAGAAAAAGACAACACATTTACAAGAAATGGGAAAAACTAATTAATAAATACCCTTATTTCCTATAATTTTACTGGGAACATTTATTTCACAGTATATTTCTTTTTTCCAGTGTATTGTTTTTTACAGAATTTTTTTAACAGTGAGTGTTTGCAAAATAAGCTATTATAACAAACAGAAAAACATATTTTTTGTAACATAAAGTGAAATTTAATCATTTGTAAAAAAAAATTTTCTTTTTTTAATGCAAGGCTCTGAAATAGATGAAAGCAGTGGCCACTGTAGACCACAGCCTCTGAAGAGGTCTGCCCAGCCTCTGGAACAAGACAGACAGATGGTAAGAAATAGTTCAAATTTTTGTATAAATCTGAAAAGTTAAATACGACTTAAAGAGACTAATGTGGAAAAGGCGAATCATTCTATACAAACATTCAATTAAGATATTTTAGTTTGTTTTTCAGTAAATTAAACCATGTTAATGCATGATGGTATTTTTCAGGTATATGTAGAGCAGCTAATGAGCAAACTTCATCTGAAAGAGAAACATCAGCAACTGAAAACAGCAGATTTTCTTCAAGTTACTGATCATGCGCAGTTTCATGTGTTATGTAAAGAAGAAAAATTTGCCCAGACATTTCTACAGAATTTACTGATGATGGACTACAGAGCAAGATGCATTAAAATTGAAATCAACAAACAAAATGACATGCAACGAAAAGACAATGAGTCTAAAGATTTGAGCGATATTTTTGGTGCCATTTTTGAAGAATCGCTTAAACCAACTAATGAATCTAACATTTCAGACGCCATAAATTTAATGGATGCTCAGATGGCTGTTTTTCATTGTGCTGATAGTTTCTTAAAGCAGCTCATGGTGACTAAACTGTCACAGTGTCAGTTTGCTCTTCCTCTGCTTGTACCAAATCCATTCACACAACAGATTGAGTTTCCTCTCTGGACTTTTAGACAAATCAAAAAGAGCTGGAAGACAAGTGAAACCTTAAGCAAAACCCAACCAGTGTATAAGGCAGAAACACCAATGGTGGCTTTCTTTAGGTTGGGTTCTATGTTCTTATCCAAGTCTCAGCTAATAAACAGTTTGATCAATGAGAAACACAACACGTTCTTCCACAGAAACTGTCCAGGCAGCAGCAGAACCAGAATACTGATGGACGGGGTGGTGGAGATCGCCTGGTACTGCCCATCTGGAGAGAAAACAGATACATTTCCTCAATGTGTTGCGTTCTGTAATCTTCATGGTGATGCAGGAGACAATGAGAAGCAGCTGGATATCATAACACAAATGTCTTCTGTCAATGTTGTTATTTTACCTCAACTTAAAAGGAATGATGACAGCACGAAAAAGCTTGAAAACTTTGTTTCAGACTCAAGGCCGCTCATTTGTCTTCTTACTGAGAATGATTCAGCGCTCACAGAAATTAAGAAAGGAATATACAAAATGGGATTGAAAGACCGAAATCAGTCGGATGTATTTGAAGAACTTAGAACAGCTGTTAATAATGGACTTTCATATTCAGAATCATCTTCCCTTTTCAAGCTTGAAGATGTGGCTGAGCAGTTACACATCACAGTAGATGAGAAGACCGATGAGGACTGCAGGAGAGGAAAAGATGCAGCACAGCAAATGATGAGTTTACTGGAGAATAAAGATCTGACAGAAATCAAAGAATCATTTCTGCCGTGTCAGGGAAAACTGTGGCATCAGTGGTGCCAGAAGAATAAAGAACTGCACAGACCAACATTGAGTGAACTAAATAAGAGTGATAATATAGAAAAAAACAAAAGTGATAAGAAAACAGAAATGCGGAAAATTCATGAACAGCAGCAAACATGTGATCTTAGCCAGTTTATACAAATCTTTATCAAAGAACTGAATTCACAAAAAGAAAATGAGATCACATATTTTCTTAAATGGCTTGGGATCATGCTGGATGACTTCACCACTGAAAGTCTTTCAGCACTTCATCATGACTATGATCAAAAGTGGTCATCAGTCTTGGATTTAAAGAAGAGACATGAAAAATCTCAACAACTGATGAATATACAAAAAGAACTATTGGGAATATCTGAGAAACTACAGGCTGCAACCTTTGGTTTGGAGCACATACTGAGAGAGTTCGGTCAGATATATGAATCACGTTCATCTGTGAAGAACAACAAGAAAAACCTGAAGATTGACTTCAGAACTCTTCCTGGTCTTGCAGCAAAGATGATGATGTCTGGATTTCCACTGGAGCTGATGGATGGAGATGCTGCTCATGTTCCTCTGATCTGGGTTACAGCTGTTTTAGATGAACTCATCAAGAAACTGGGAGACAAGAGAGTCTTTGTGCTGTCAGTTTTAGGGATTCAGAGCTCTGGGAAATCCACCATGTTGAACGCCATGTTTGGTCTGCAGTTTGCTGTCAGTGCCGGCCGGTGCACCAGAGGAGCTTTCATGCAGCTGGTCAAAGTGTCAGAGGAGATGAAGATGAAAAAACAGCTGAAGTTTGACTATATTCTGGTTGTTGATACTGAGGGTCTTCGTGCTCTAGAACTGGCTGGAAGATCAACAAGAAATCATGACAATGAACTGGCCACATTTGTTGTTGGTCTTGGAAATATGACTTTGATCAACGTCTTTGGAGAAAACACTGCTGAGATGCAGGACATTCTCCAGATTGTTGTTCAGGCCTTCCTGCGGATGAAGAAGATCAAGCTAAAACCCAGCTGTATGTTTGTGCATCAGAATGTTTCTGATATTACAGCCGGTGAAAAAAACATGGAAGGAAGAAGACGACTTCAGGAGAAACTGGATGAGATGACAAAACTTGCTGCTATAGAGGAAGACTGTAATACAGAGTGTTTCAGTGACGTCATTGCATTTGATGTACAGAATGATGTGAAGTATTTTTCACAGCTCTGGGAGGGAAGTCCACCTATGGCTCCACCAAACCCAAAATACAGCAGAAATATTCAGGAGTTGAAGAACATCATTCTCTCAAAAGCTTCTGGGGTGAGCGGCATCACACTGTCACAGTTCAAAATGCGTATTGGTGATCTTTGGACGGCACTGCTGAATGAAAACTTTGTGTTCAGCTTTAAAAACACACTGGAGATTTCTGTATACAGAAAACTGGAAACTAACTATAGCGACTGGACTTGGAGTCTCAGAAGTGCCATGTTGAGTATTGAAGACAAATTCTACAACAGGATTGCGAATCGAAACACTGAGGTCAAGGAAAACGACCTGATAGCTGAAATGAGGAAGACAAAAGAACAAGTAGAAAAATCTATGGAGTCTTATTTTGATGAGGACAAAGACAAAGACATTCTGTGTCAATGGCGAGGAAGATTCGGAGACAGAATTGAATATCTTCATGATGAACTGGTGAAGGGGACGAAAGTTAAATTGTATAAAGAGATTGAACAGAAGAAAACAAGAGAGACACTAGACAAAAAAAGGAAAGAGTATGAAAATGTGCTTTTTACTCTGAGCAAGGAACTTGCTTTAGATCTGAAAAGTAAAGGAACTGAGGAACATGTCCATGTTCTGGAGAAGAAATTTAACACAATGTGGAGCAGATGGGTCACAGAGATGTCAGAAAATACTCCTGACCTGGAAGATTTACATTTATGGGAGGATGTCACACAGATTTTATCAGAAAACTTTGAATTGACTCTTGTAAATGAGCGACTAAATCTGACAGACTTTAAAAAGATGGTCATCAGAGGTGATTATGATGACTACATTATACTACAGAACCATCTGGAGCGATCTGATGACACTGTGCCTACAGAAGAAGCTGAGGAGAGCTCTAAAAAAAACAAGAGCGGGCTGTTTCAGCAGTATGTTGTCAATCCAGCACAAATTTTTTTTTCACTTTTTACAGGGAATAGAAACAAACCAGAGAAAAAGATCTTGAATGCGGAGCATTATTACTCCATACGCCAATTGATTCAGAAAGGGATTCAGGAAAGTGAGAAATTAATGGAAAAATCACCAGTCAGAAGACAGGGCTACAATGTCAGTTACATTCAGAAAATAACAGACTGTGTTAAAAAGTCTGTACAACAACATCAATCAAAGAGTCCTAAATACAAACTGAAAAGAGAGTTTACCATCGATCTCTGTCTGCACGTGTGTGATATTGCAAGTCAGAAATTTACTGAATTCCACAAGGAATTCAGAGAAACAAATGATCCAAGAATTTATCTTGAGAAGCAGAAAACTCAATATTACAGCATCTTCAAGAATCACTGGAGTGGAGCAACATCCACAACCATACTGATCGATTTCATCTGCAGCAAACTTGAACCGTCCATCCTAGAAGAAGTTTACAACAAAACTGCTATTGATTTAGCAGCACAGATGAGGTCTGACATACAAGCATTACGTAAGAACAGATCAAATCTGGAGAAACACATTCTGAAATCCCTCGCAGAGAGAGAGGACTTTGATCAGTACATAGAATACATCCGTCAACCCAAAGAACACTTCAAACAATTCATAACAGCTGAAGTGAGCAAATACTTCAACGAAAAATAGTGAAAATATTCTAAACATTTTCAAAGGAAATCTACAACAGAAAGAGCAGATTGTGAAAAATGCAGTGAATGCTGTGACAGTGGAGGTCAAAAACAAGAGAGGAGATGGAAGCATGTGGTTCAGACGTTTCACCAATACACTCACAGATGATCTGAAATTCACAGGAGAGGCATTTATTGATCTCACAGAAATTAAAGATTTGGATTTTCTTAAAGAGCATTTGAATAAAAGTCTAAATGTAATAAACCTACAAAAAAGGTTTTCAAGCATTCATGCCATTAAAATGGAAAAGTGCAGGAAGAACCAGATGAGATTTTGATCGATCACTTCTGTCAGTGCTGTTGGGTTCAGTGTCCCTTCTGTAAAGCCATCTGCACCAACACGATGGAAGATCATCATGGAGATCACAGTGTTCCTTTCCATCATAGTATTGGACTGAAGGGCTGGTTTTACAGAGGAACAACAAACTTGGCCAACTGTTTCTGCACAACAGAAGTAGCAAGTGATGGGTCCTTTTACCCAAACTCCTCAGATGATAAAGTCCTCTGGAAAGAATACAGAAAAGGAGGTCCTGAATATGCTAACTGGAGCATCACTCCTGACCCCTCAGAGCTGCCGTACTGGAAGTGGTTTGTGTGCAGGTTCCAGAAAGACCTGGAGGAGTACTACAATAAAACATTCGAGGGACGTGGTGAGATTCCAGATGAATGGAGACAGTACACAAAAGAGGACGCTATTGAGAGTTTGGATAAATACATGTGAATAGAGGAGTGTTTCACTTGGGTGCATCAATTAGCAAAAGTAGATTATAGAATGACAAACCATGCATGTCAAATGCAATGTTTTTTTTAATTAAAATACATCTCTCTGAAATATAGTTGGGCATAACATCACTGAAGTTAAAATCTTTTCAAATATTTAACTTTTAAACATGTAATCACTTTAAAACTCTTGGTGCATGCATAACCCAAATAAATGAGTTAATTAATTTAGTTTAAAGTGTATGATTTTAGTGGTGTCATGTAAATCCAGAATCAAATACAAATTAACTGAAAAAAACGTCTTGTTTCTCTTCTGGTAACTTTTCTTCTTATGTCTTTCTTTGTTCATTATAAACATAAACAAGCAGTCTACAGTGAACATACGAGAATAGTAGTGAAGTATTTTTAAATATCTTTAGAAGTGTTTTTACTTCTAAAAAAAAGAAAACATTTTCTTCACTATATTCTAAAGTATATACGATACGTTTACTCCAAATGTTTTTACCTTATCTGGTACCTTTTTTTACTTAAAGCTTAAAAAAATTGTGAAAGTATTAGATTTGTAATGTACTATTTGTTAAGTACTAAAGGTAAAAAATGTAAAAATGTATACATGAAATGTATAGTAAACTAACAAGTATGAAACATGTTTTATAATTGAGAGAGGTCATTTTTTTCAAGGTAAAACGGTCCAATAAAGAACACATACTTGAAAAATTATGAAGACTTGTTGTAGAATATCAATAGGTGGCACCAGACTTTCGTGCTCTCTGGAACTTTTTAATAATAACAAAAAAACAAGTACATAACTAAACAACATTAAAAACAATATTAAGGACAAGACTTAAATAACAAAAGTCATGTTAGGAAGAAAGTAACCAACTAAGGCTAAAAACTGAAAGCAAGTTTTGACTTTTGAACGATTTTTTGTTTATATGCCCACCAAAAAATGATAATGGTAGGTTCTAACCCAAAATTTGCAAAAAGGTAAAAAAATCTCAGGACCTTCAGTGTTCCCAGTGTCAATTCATGCATGTTTTTGACATTACGCTTCAAAATGTTTCTTAGTAACTGAGTCTATTCTTCACAAGCTTCAGTGTAGATAAGCTTCTCTCTTACTACATCATGCAATATATATATATATACATATGTGTGTGTTATACAAATCTTAAACATGTTATTACCTTGTTTACTCACTGCCCAAGCTTTCCCTCTAATTTCAACAAAAACATTTCGCAAGTCATAATAAAAATTGTGGTCAAAATTACGTCTTCCTCTCCAACTTCACTACTTAAATGTAAAGAACTTGTCCTAAGGCCCGTTTCAGAAAGGAGGTTTAGTGAAAACTCTGAGTATATTGACCCTGAAATGAGGGAAACTCTGGGTTTTCCGTTTCAGAATGTGAGGTATGTCAAACCCGAGAAAGCGGAGTAACTCAAGCTGGTTTCTAAAAGAGAGGTAACTTATACTCAGAGTCAGTAACCATAGTAACTTACTCTGTGAACCTAACCTGGTCGGGAGCAGGTTTTCTATGGTAAACCCGGAGTTTACTTCGAAATCCTCCCCCTTTTAAAGCGCAAGTGGTGTTCCTCATTCATTCATTCATTAATACAGTCATTCATGGCACATATTTCGATCACACAGAGACCATCTCAGTGACTAATATGTCATATTTATTTTTTTAGAGGATTCAGAACATGAAGAGGCTGCATTCATTCATAGGGATGTACTTTGATTTCAGGAGAGCAATTTAGGACCTGAGTGGAATATTGTCATTTCCCTATGCATTTTTATTAAAACCGTACCGTTTTTCTTTACAGTGAATTAGATGTATCAAAATATACCTCATCCATCCTTACATCAATTGCATCAGCCATCGTACGTGTATTACATCAGAGCATCATTTTAAATGGACGATATTAAATGACTTAATAAAGTATATAAATAAAGTGCATGAATTAAGAAATTAATAAATACAGCCCTACAGATGTCCTATCACGATGTTTCATTTGTGTAACTAGAGCACTGACGATGACTAACTTTTTTTATTATTGCTGTCTTATTTCTGTTGTTTCATTCATTTAATTATTAATTTATTTGTTTATTGGTTATCTAATCTTTATCTGTTTATTAATTTAAACTTAAGTCATCAGTAAATCCTCGTTTTATCGTTTTCTGCCGCCATGTTGCTTTTTTTGGTGCCGTTGCCATGGTGAATCGTCATATCGGAGCTCCATTGATCATGGCTTTTCACAGTCGTGGTTCACACCCTTAACCCAGGGTAAGCCTACCCAGAGTAAATTGAACTTACTCAAATCAGCTGTTCTGAAACCAAAAACTTTAAAAAGTTTCTAATTGAACCAACTCTAAGTTCAAGGTTTAACCGAGAGTTGGTAACGCGGAACAAATATGAAATAGTGAACAAATCTTTAATATGATGCGGTAATAGAGTTGTGCAGAGATTACGTATTTTTGTATCTGCCAAACCAGTTAGCACTGCACTGCATCCCTCAACAGAAAGCCTGTGGATTTTCCCCATAGACTTTTGGAAGATCGCAAAAATGTGATAAGCAGGTTAATGATACTTACAAATTATGTATATGAAGATTAACTTTACAGATTAACTAAATATTTGCTATTTTTTACTATAACCGTATAAGTAACATACTTATACAACAAGAAAACATATCATGCACATTTTACAATTATAACGTGTAAGCTTATGTTGTTGCCAGTGGCGTTCTTGGCATGCGACCAGTCTGGAGCCCAGGAATATGGAACCTTCTTTTATTAAATTGTCCTGTACATCACAGCTTCTTCGATATTTTTGGCCTTCGCAATTATTTTTGACATTGACAAGTGTAACCGGTGTAGTCTGCGTTGTGTTTTTCTTTTATGGGTAGTAACCACTCGGACACCAGATAACGATTCGACTCTTCATTTAATCACTGATGGAAAATACTAAAACAGTCTTAAAGTGTGTCTTGCTCTTTTGTCCCTCTTTCCCATGCACAGCAAGTGCGAAAAGGGAAGAGAAGATACGGAAAGGAAGACAAATCAGCAGAAAACAAATACAACAAATGACAATTCTAACATATCTGATGGAAAATAATAACAGTCTTGAAGTGTGTCTTGCCCTTTTGTCCCTCTGTTAACAGAAAAGATGTGTTACATTTAGCCCACGTGCACTGGTTAAACAAACAACAGATGAAACTAAATGAAAGTATACAGAACCACGATAAAATATACACATACACTTCAAAGAGTCATCATAAGATGCAACTAATACAAATGAATAAGTGATTATCAGTAAATGCGTGCTTGTGTCTCTTATTCTCCTCCTCATCACCAGCTTTCCTCAGATATAAACCTGCTGAAGTATATAATCATTAGCATAAAACTTGATAAGCAGATTTCAACCCACTGATCAATGATAATAAATGAACAAATTGTTATGACCTTACTAGGACACACTTTACCATTTACTCATGAATTATTTTTTACAGATGAACTATACCTTCGATCCCTTGGAGGATTAAATCCTGGCGCTGCAGTCAGAAAAATGTTGCGTAAGATTTCATCAAATTAGGTATTGAGGGCCTATAGTTTGATAGGGAAGAAGAACAAACAGACCTTCCAAGACCTGGTAATTGGCCAGTCTTGCCCGAACTGCTTCAATTAATAATTTTAGGGTCATTAAAAAGTTTTGTTTTACAGTGTTAACATACAGAGTATTTCTATTTGATCAGTTATTGTCATTTTTTAGGGGCAACACAAAAACATTTTAAGGGCCTGAGGGCAACTGATGTGGAGGACCTCACTCCCCTCGGTTTGAAAAAATATACTTTTTAAATGATCAATACTAGAATAATGATGCAAACTAATAAAAGTGAGAAAGATAATGATTTTCCATAAGATGGGACAAATAAAATATTAATAAAATATTTGTAAACTAACACACTAAACGTACAGTAGTCCTGCATAATACAGCCCAGAAGAGGCTCATATAGACTCATTTACAACTATTACAATAGAGAGAAACATTCATTGGTGCTCATAAAGTCAGCACGATTCATTTAAAGTCATGTGGGTTTAAACCCCTGAAACTAAACAAAACAATACAAATTTACACCAGTTGTCTTTTTGAGAGATAAACGCCCGCCTAGCTTTAAATGATTCGCAAGGGCTTCATGAGCATCACTGAATGTTTATAGTTGTGTATATGTTGTGGAGTCTCTTGATTGTCCTCAATGTGAAAATATGAATCCCAAGATACATTCTCTGCTTGTGATGTCAAAATAATGACCAAGTTGTCAAGTTAGTTACCAGTCATTTTTCTTCTTCTTAGTTTTTGTTTTGTTTGTTTTAGGGTTTTTATTGGTAAAGTCAAAGCTGGATTTCTTCAGTTTTTCTGCTTTAGATGCTGTCTTGAGTAAGCATTTTTGATATTTTTCTGTATGAAATAGCTTGTCTTTATGTTTATGTTTTAGAGGAGGACATAAACCCTGCTCCGAGAGATCGACTGTCCTAGAACATTTACTGTAGGATACTATACTACTGTAATTATTACAGTAATGTAATATGATGTATGTGTGCCTCCACAGTGGATGAAAATATCCTTCCTTATATTAGTTATCATTTAGTTTACCTTTATTAAAGAGGATGAAGCACATGATGAAGAGAAACTATCTGTGCGCTCTGACAGAGTTCAAGAGATCAATATACTGTAGGATTCTATTCAATATGATTCAATATGAAAAAAAGCCAGTATGTGAACTTGTAGACAGTTGAAGTGTACATTTAAAAATCTGATGGTAATCTCAATCCTGACTCTGGTTTGACTGAGGGCCATGTTGAAGTGGTTCTGTGGTCAGAATAGCGAAAACCTCTGGTATACATAGGAACCCCCATCTCCCATCAACAGGCTATCAAACAGTCCTGTCATACAAAGAAGAGAAGATTGTATTGAAGTTTGAAATTGAGTTTTGGTAAAATATTTAATTCATTTAAAGGGTTTTGTACTGTTCCCCATTTACTTTACCTTCCTTAAAGCACTTACACAACACAGATGCATTAGGGAATGTTGTAGGCATTAAAGTATTAAAAACGTCTTATACATATTAAAATGTTGGCCTACTGTATGATACATTATTTAGGTGAATTCTAAGTGTCTAAGTGTACTCGAGTCTGACTAGCTTGGCAGAGAGCTAACAGGTTCCCCTGAGAAAGACTCAGATAACAGACTTCATTTAAGTGTGATTTACTTGAAGAAAGCACTGTAAAACTAAACATATAAAGAAAATATCAAATAACGTGCTTTTGCATCATTATTCAATGGTTACAATCAGATTCTAACATATGAGATATATAGTATTACATATCACTACATGCTACAACACACTGAACATGTTCACTTCCTTACAGATGGTTCTACAAGCCAGCTCTTCAATATTATCTTATTGGAAACACAATTTACACACATCTTTCTTAAAACAGCATTTTACTCCATTTACAAGAAAAATATGAAATTGAACACTCGCAGATATATACTTTCAAGCAGGGGTGCCGCTAGGGTTTCTGGGGCCTATTGTTATTATTGTCTGGGGCCTAGAGTTATTGCATATTGCTTTCAATAAGAGACAAAAAATAATAGATTTGAAAAGTTTATTAATTAACTAAGATCTGTAAATTTAGTCTACAAATAAACTAAACTGAACCAAAATATTGATAACATTACCAAGTTACAAATGCTTTGGCTCACATACAGTATACTTGAGCTGTTACACACAACAATAAAATTGTAGCATTTAAACATGGCAAACAACAACTACATCTTTTGTATAAGTTTACTTTCTCCCTTAAACAAGTCTAGATCAATAAATGCTTGACAAAAGCTTGTATCAACATCTTATTCATAACAGGTTTCACACACCAGCTTCAGTTAAGCAAAAATTTGGACAGATCATTAAAACAGTGAATTCGAGAAAACAGCTATACTCTTAAATTATTTTTAGGACTGTTTTTATCAACACGATTCTACAATGACTTAAATAAAAGTAAGAGGATAACTATAGCAGATTACAGCATACATTGTGATTGATTTATTAAAGCTCTGAAGTGGAGATTTTGTCATCCTGAGGTGATGTTGCTTGTCAAATAAATGACCTGAGGGAAGACGAACCTGCGGCTCGTCGGTTACTTTTATGTTTTTCCGTGCTGGCATGTTGGTCAATGGCGGCTTTCCCTTGACTACTAACGTCCACTTCACAGTGTGCAAAATGCATGAGAAGCGTCTCTACTGCTTTTTGCACTCCTTTTTTGCACTGCGTCTCTACACTCCGGATTAAATGAGGTCTGACGTTTCGGCATGTTAACGTTAGGATATGTGGACTCCACGTCGTTTAGGCTTGTTTACGTTTTTAACCAATGATCAGGGGCACAAATAGGATTTTTTAACTTGGGGGGACCAAGCTCTTAGCAAATGATTTTATCCCAATTAGTTATTTTGCATAATTAGCGCTCACGTAGGCCTAGTTACTTAGCATTATTTGGGCTAATGGTTTGCACTAAAATTAACTGTGTTAATTCGCTATTTGCCTCTGTCCAATCACCTAATAGTCATGCTCTCCACGTTTTGCTGTGTTTTCTAAGTTCAAGACTAGCTATGCGAATAAATAACAAAACTGATCTGCCACCTCTGGGAAAAGTCAACAGGCATAGCATACTTAAACTGTTTGGTTTTTGAAAAAACAAGGTGATTGTTTTTTGTCTCTTCATTACCTTGTGTGGCAGTTATGCAGTCCATTTATTTCAGTTCACCAACTCATCAAAATCATCACATCAGTCATAGACGATGGCATTTGATCACTACGGTTAACGCTACTACAGGCACAATTGAGGCAGCTAATAGCTAGTCATAGGACCTCGGGCCGGGATCAGGAGTCGTAGCAGACTAGCAGCAGCACACACAAACTGTTTCCCAATTTAAAAAAAACTGAACTGAAATGAGACTGGCTAGCCTCGCGGAAGATTTCCTAATTGCGTCACCTGCTGCTCCTGTTGCGTGGCGAGGACACAGCAGTGACGTTTCTGACTTTTTTAAACATATACGGAGCCAGAAAAATATATTTTAATTTAGAGAATATGACACCTTTATGTAGATTAAAACAACCCAACGTTATATTAAATTTACCAGCCTTATAAATTAAAAACACATTATTGCACCAATAATGTTAATAAACAACATCATATATAATATTATATTTTATATAATATAAAAAAATGTTTTTGTGAATTACATATTTTATTTTAGTTTTGAATGATTATTAAATAATTTCAGCCCGTTACAGGCGTGCAATGAATCTCGGGATAGCAAAAGCTGTGGAGGATGCATTCGTTCTATCCTTAAAACCCCACATTTTGGGGGTGGTTTTGAAGCAACCTTTGATTCGGTATCAGCCTTCAGTCGTGCTGCTGTGATGCAATCGGTCTTAAAATGCAGCCCTCGCAGCCGCCAAATTGGGACACAACTACAGAGAGCACAGAGAACGTAGACGCCGATGGCAGCACTATTGTGTATGTTTATTGACAACAGAACAAGGTGTATTGAGAATGTGGGAACAAAGTAAATAGTGACTTGGAGATTATTATTGAGCGTCAGCCCCGACCCGATTCTTAAGCAGTGACGGCAAAATAATTAAGAGGCTAATATACATAGTGGAAACCCGGATTATTCCTCAGATTTACAGATTTTTGTCGCATTTCGTACGGAGAGTGAGGGGGACGGATCGGAATCTGAAGGGGTCACGTTCCGACCGTCCCCGGTGCCATCTGCGCATCTGCCAATGATATATCAGATATTTATTTGACATCGCTTGCAGCCAATCATTTGTTTGACCAGAGATCTTAAGGCACTAGACGCTATGCTGCTGCGTCCCAATAAAGGTACTAGAGCGTTTTTTTTTTTAGATCGATTCAGTGCAAATGCAAAATGCAAATGAGGCTCCGCCGGACAGGGGGCTTAAAATCCGGACTGTCCGGCCAAAGCTGGCTGTACGCCCACCCTATCTTCTCGCTCTTGTTTCTCTTTTGATATCCTGATTTTCTCTGCCGCTGCGACATGATGTATGATCTGAATGATCCGCTAACATCTTTTTAAGGAGACAAGCACATACACACGTGGGGGGTACCCCCGAGACTGTGTTTGCTCCCTCCCCCTCCCTCGGGGGGAGGGGGTCGCCCAGTCTCAGTGGACCTTTCCCCTAAGGGCATGCACTGACAAAACGAGAGAACGGAGACGGGAGAAAGGAGAGAGAGGGGAGAGAGGAAAAAAAAATTCTAGTCCGGTTCCCCGACATGCTGCCGCTCGGTCCTCAACCAGCCGGGGTACACTCCTTTGCGGTGGCCCTGGGCGCTCGGTGGACGGCTGGACAGAGTGGCCCCTGGCGGCCGGCCGTGGCTCCTCCTTTTGCGGGAAGTCGGCAGTGAGTCCCCTGTTCCTCCCCCTCGGGCGGACAGACGCAGGCTCTGGCCTCTGGCAGGCGGTGGCCCCTCTCGGCTATTCCGCCCCCTGCTCCTCCCACTTGGGCGGACGAACGCAGGCTCCCGCCTCTGGTGGGCGGTGGTGACTCCCCCGCTACCGCTTGGATGATAGCCACCCACCTCGACCCAGGAGTGCGGCAGCAAAGATCAACGTCCCACCGCAGCCTTGGCGGACGGCGATGGCTCCTCCTCTTCTCCAGAACAACTGCTTCGGGCAGCCGCTGGCGGACGTCTCTCGTCCGCGCTGCCTGAACTTTTCAGCACCGCGAGGTCACTCGGCGGCGAGGACTCTCCAACAGAGGCAGCCCGGCCCGCGGCAGCGCAAGGCTTCGGCACCATAGATGTCGAAGTCCTACACGCGTTGGACGGTAGGCGTGGCCGATTCTCCCCAGGCGGCAGCCGTCTGCGGCACAGATGCACCGCAGCCGCACGTTCCACCCGGGGATCTCGACGTAGCCTTTGGCTGCCCCACCCTCGAGGGAAGTGAGGGAGCCGGAGCTGTTTCGACCGGAGCGGTCCGTGGAGCGCTCCTAGTTTTACACAGCTCCTCATGCACCTCCGGGAAACAAATGGCACCCGGGGTGGGCGCGGTTTGCACCGCGCTCCGCCCCCAGGAACCACGTATCCCCGGATTAGCATGGTTGACATCACTTCTGCTTCCTCCGGGAAGGCTGCTGACGGGGTGGAGGTCTCCCCTTCGATCTCCTCTTCCGGGGTGTAGCCTGGGTAGGGGGCACGGAAACCGGAGCGGATGTCGAAGGGGGCCTGGGCTGCTGGGAAGCAGACGTCGCACGAGAACTCGGAGGCCTGCGGGCGGCCGAGTCGCGGCGAGGAAGGATGTGGCTAATCGCCTCTGTCTGCTTCTTTACCGTCGAGAACTGCTGAGCGAAGTCCTCGACGGTGTCACCAAACAGCCCGCCCTGCGAGATGGGTGCGTCGAGAAAGCGAACTTTCTCGGCTTCACTCATCTGCGCAAGGTTGAGCCAGAGGTGTCTCTCTTGGACCACAAGCGTGGACATCGTCCGACCCAGGGCCCGCGCCGTCACCTTGGTCGCCCTTAGAGTGAGGTCAGTGGCGGCGCGGAGTTCCTGCATAATCCCCGGGTCGGCCTTACCCTCGTGGATCTCCTTCAACGCCTTGGCCTGGTGGACCTGCAGGATGGCCATGGCGTGGAGGGAGGAGGCGGCCTGGCCCGCAGCAACGTAAGCCTTCGACACCAGGGATGCCGAAGTCCTACATGCTTTGGACGGAAGGCGCGGCCGATTCCTCCAGGTGGCAGCTGTCTGCGGGCACAGATGCACCGCGACAGCACGTTCCACCTGGGGGATATCGACGTAACCTTTGGCGCCCCACCATCGAGGGAAGTGAGGGAGTTGGAGTGGTCTGACTGGAACGAGCCGTAAGCGGGGCGCTCCAAGTCCGACACAGCTCCTCATGCACCTCCGGGAAAAATGGCACCGGGGGTGGGCGCGGTTTTGCACCGCGCTCCGACCCCAGGTACCAAGTGTCTAGCCGCGAGCGCTGGGGTGGAGGCAGTGGTGTACACTGCAGCCCAATGCTCGTGGCTGCCCGGGTAAGCATGGCTGACATCTCGACATCTGCGACAGACGAGCGAAACGGGGAGCGGGCGGCCCGTGAGCGTTTAGCTGACGGGTTTACGCCTGCTGAAGTCCCCACATCACCAACGCTGCTAACCTTCGCGGACAGCAGGGCCTTGGCCCCCGTCGTCGCGAGTTGGGTAGCAAGCGAAGTGGTGGCTGTTTCCCGTAGGAAGACAGCCACCCGTGACCGCAACGTCTGAATGACCATCCGCTCGCAGTGCGAGCAAGATGAGTCAATGAAGGCTGCTTCGGCATGCTGGACGCCCAGACACCTAACGCAGCTCTCATGTCCGTCCCCCTCCTCGATGAGGGCGCCGCACCCAAGAGAACAGCGGGACATGCCGCTGGAGAAATTAGACCAGCCCTGAAAAGGGCCTTTGGAAAAACTCTCGGACACCACTGGAACCGCCGAGACGCCAAGGGGAAGGTCGCTGCAGGACGAAGGGACGATCCGCTGCACACGTCGTAGAAACCGGCAATTGAAGACTGCGAGTAAACGCTGCTTGTACTCATGAGCGATGGCTCTGAAGAACAAACGGTGAATGAATGAAGCACGCCGGCTTCCTTTTATACCGGACATCCGGGGGCGGAGCCCGGCATGCAAATTTCATTCGCCAATTTTCATTGGCCTTTTCTAAAGTAGTCAGAGCTGATAGGTTCCCAAGAGCGAACCCCATCTGTCGTCTTCGACACAACGTCGAGAGACCGACAGAAAGGGAACAGATTTTACCAATATACTAACCATTATTTGATTTTATATTTGTAATACATATTTACATCTTTTTATACATTTACATTACATTTAGACATTAAGCAGACGCTTTTATCCAAAGCGACTTACAAAGAGTTTAGGAGCAATAAGCGATATGTCATACAGGAGCCATAATACATTAAGTGGCAATACAAAGTTACTGGTTTCAACAAAAGCTAGACCACCACCTGTTGAGAGAAAGGGTTAGTTTTTTTTTTTTTCATTTGTCTGTCAAGTATTCACAGAAGAGATGGGTTTTAAGTAGTTTTTTAAATGTTGTGAGAGATGTGGTTGAACGGACAGAGTTAGGAAGAATGTTCCACCAGGAAGGAGTTGTGAATGAGCGGGAGAGCGATTTACTGCCCTTATGGGAAGGCAGTATAAGACGCCGCTGGTTTGCTGAACGCAGGGATCTTGATGGGATTTAGGAGTGCAGGAGAGTGTGGAAGTAAGCCGGTGCAGATCCAGTGATAGTCCTGTAGGCAAGCATTAGTGACTTGAATCTGATACGGGCTGCAACCGGTAGCCAGTGGAGAGAGATGAAAAGGGGAGTCACGTGAGCCCTTTTGGGCTGTTGGAAGACGAGGCGTGCTGCTGCGTTCTGAACCAGCTGGAGCGGTTTGATAGCCTTTGCAGGAAGACCAGCAAGGAGAGCATTGCAGTAGTCCAACCCTGAGATTACCAGGGCCTGGACAAGGAGTTGTGCTGGATGCTCAGTGAGATAGGGTCTAACCTTTCTAATGCTGAATAAGGCATATCGGCATGACCGTGTTGTCATCAGCTGTTCATCAAATATGACTCCGAGGTTACTGGCTGTTTTGGAATGGGTGATTGTGGTATTGCCAAGATGGATGTTGAGATCGTGTTGGACCATAGGGTGTGCCGGAAACACGAGTAGTTCTGTCTTGGCAGGGTTCAGCTGGAGGTGATGCCCTTTCATCCAAGCTGAGATGTCCTCGAGGCAGGCTGTAATGCGAGCTGCTACAGTGGTATCGTCTGGGTGAAACGAGATGTAGATCTGGGTGTGGTCAGCATAACATTGATACGAGAAGCCATGCGCCTGTATGATGGGTCCCAAGGATGTCGTGTAGATGGGAAAAAAGCAGCGGTCCAAGCACTGACCCCTGAGGGACCCCAGTGATCATGTGGTGAGCAGTGGACAGCGAGCCCCTCCATAACACCCTGAAGGATCTGTCGGAGAGGTAGGATTTGAACAAGCAGAGGGAAGATCCTGAGATTCCTAGCGATGACAGGGTTGCTAGCAATATCTGGTGATTGACAGTGTCAAACGCTGCAGATAGGTCTAGCAGAATCAGGACCGAGGATTTAGATTCCGCCTTGGCTAGACGCAGTGCTTCTGTGACCGATAGCAGTGCAGTCTCAGTGGAGTGGTTTGTTTTGAAGCCAGACTGCTTGTCATCCAGTAGTTTGTTCTGGAATGGGTAGGAAGACACCTGGTTGAAAGCTGCCCTTTCAAGTGTTTTAGCAATAAATGGGAGGAGAGAGACAGGTCTGTAACTGTCGGGAGCAGAAGGGTCCAATGTTGGTTTCTTCAGTAGGGGCGTGACCTGGGCCTGTTTGAATGTGGATGGAAAAGTGCCGGTGAGCAGGGAGGTGTTGATGATGTGTGTGAGTGCAGGTGTGAGTGTGCTGGATATGGCCTGAAGGAGATCGGAGGGGATAGGGTCAAGAGGACAGGTGGTGGGGTGGCTGGAGAGAAGCCTGGTGACTTCGGTATCCGTAAGTGGGGTGAAGGAGGAGAGTTCGATGGTTGGAGTGTGGGAGGTGTTTACCGAGGTCTGAGGTACCGAGAATTGTTTGCTGATGGATGATGTTTTGTCAGTGAAAAATACAGCGAAGTCTTCCACAGTCAATGATGAAGTGGGCGGGGGAGGATTGGGGCAAAGAAGAGAGTTAAATGTCTTCAAAAGCTGTCGAGTGTTAGGTGCATTGCTTACCTTGGTGGTATAGAAAGACATTTTAGCTGTGGTAACACTAGCAGAGAAAGAGGAGAATAGTGACTGGTAGTCCCCTAGGTCAGCAGGATTCTTGGTCTTGTGCCATTTCCTTTCAGCAGCCCTGAGTGTACTACGTTGTTCATGGATGATGTCAGACAGCCAGGGGCAGGAGGGAGTGACACGAGCCGGTTATCTAGACATTATATTTATATTCGTATTTTTATTTTATTAAACATTATTAAAAATAACTAGCCATTGTAACACGCACTTTGAGCTATTTTCATCACTTACATGTAAATTTGCTCGCTGCAGATTGGTTCACTTTCAGTGTGAGATCTCTAATCTAGATCAAAACATTCTCCGGAGCAGGTTAGCTGTGCAGCATAAGTTACCATGGCGATGAACAAGAGTTACTTTCATGGTACCTAAAAGCCAGGGTTGGCGCAAACTAATCCAAAACTTACTTGGCTAGCCACCAGGGACTGGAAACCGGCGTTTTCCCGGTGGGCCGTTAACGTTGGGACAGACGGACGTATTAGAAATGCGAATGGACGCAACCACGAATTTAAAAGATACGTATTTATGCGACAGACTTATCCATAGCCATGCATAAACCCCCCCCCCGTCTACAAACCCGACCATGCGCAGCACACCTGACCACACCCCCCCCCCCCCTGTCAACAGATATGGTGGAGGGCCGATGTTAGCCAAAAAATGCCAGGGCTGATTTTTATTCCCAGACCAGCCCTGCTAGCCACCTAAACCGGCTTCATGGTACAGGCCCCTGCTTGACTTTCACCCGAACAACAAAAACATTGTAAACAAACATGATGATCATATACCGATATAAGTGTTTATTTATGGTTTTTATAAGATTATGTGGAAGATGCTTTATAAAGGGTTTTTTCTTAAGATCTGCGAGAGCTTTTTTTCCGAAATGGTTACAAAATATTAATGCTTATAAACTTTTCTCAAACCTTGTTTTAAAAAATTATAAACTTATTTTAAACTCACATTTTTGTATATCATATTACTGGAAAAACATTATACTATACCTTAGGCTATGTTGCAAACTCATTGTCTAATTTTTACTACGCAGCATTCCGTTATATTTTTAATTAATCGTCACTTCCTGTTTGCCGAGAGCACGTGGTTTGAGACAGAGCTCCGTCAAACATTTTCTTAATATATATTTTATAGGACCGGAGCGATGACCTCTCCCCCACCGCCGCCACCGGTCTTTGAGATGCCGACCAGGAATCGCTTTGCCGACCAGGAATCGCTCTGCGAGACGGAATGCAACGCTGTGGTCGTCGGAGACTCAATCGTCCGGAACGTACGCGCTTGCTTCAATCAAGGTAATGTTCGCACTCACTGTTTTCCTGGCACCCGTGTTCTTGATGTCTCTCTGCGCAGGTAACTGCGATCCTGAAGGACGACGCTAGCGTCGGAGCTGTCGTACTGCACGCAGGGGTGAACGATGTCAGAATGCGGCAGTCGGAGGTCCTGAAGAGGGACTTCAGGAGTCTGGTCGATACCGTACGCAACGCATCGCCCACGGCTAGGATCATCGTGTCAGGGCCGCTTCCTACTTACCGACGAGGGAATGAAAAGTTCAGTAGACTATTTACGCTTAATCAATGGTTAATGTCATGGTGTATTGAACAGAAGCTTCTCTTTGTAAATCATTTTGATCTGTTCTGGGAGCGACCTAGGCTTTTCCGGCGTTAACCATAAACTGTGTTCCTCTCACTCTACTGTTAAAAATGTTACTGCTTCCAAATGCATAGAGACTGTGTCTGTCCCCCGAATAATACAACTAAATAATAATTTATGTAAAAGTCTGAGAAAAACATTATCGTGATTAAACCTAAAGACAATATATTTGATGAGCAAAACCAACTCCTAAAGTTCGGGCTACTTAATATTAGATCACTAAATTCAAAGGCAGTTGTTGTAAATGAAATGATCACAGACAACAGTTTTGATATACTCTGCCTCACTGAAACCTGGCTTAATCCAAATGATTACTTTGGTATAAATGAGTCTACTTCACCAAGCTACGGTTATATGCATGAGCCACGGCCGGTCGGTCGAGGTGGTGGTGTCGCAACAATCTTTAGAGACTTTCTTACTGTAACTCAGAGAACAGAGCATAAATTAAAAACATTTGAAGTGCTTGTGTTGAACATAATTGTTCCAAACAAAAGTAAAAAAACATTGCTTTCTCTTACACTGGCTACTGTTATAGACCCCCTGGGCCCTACACTGATTTTCTGAAAGAGTTTGCGGACTTCTTATCGGACCTATTGGTTAACGTTGATAAAGTACTGATTGTTGGAGATTTTAATATCCATGTAGATAGTGCTAACAATGCATTAGCAGTGGCGTTTAAAGAGCTTCTACACCCTTTTGGAGTAACACAAAACATCAATAGACCCACTCATAGACTTAATCACACACTCGACCTGATTATATCTAACGGAGCCGATCTAACCAATATCGATATTATACCTCAAAGCGACGATGTCACTGATCATCATCTTATAACATATACACTGCGCACTGCAGAAATCAGTCGTTTACCTCGTTATCGACAGGGTAGAACAATCACCTCATCTACTAATGATAGTTTCGTGAAGAACTTGCCAGATCTGACACCTTTAATAACATTGCCAATTTATACAGAATCGCTCGATGACATGACCAACAGCATGGGCACAATGTTGCATCTATGAAGTCAAAAAAGATTAATGAGATCATAGCACCATGGTACAATAGCACCACTCACGGCCTAAAAAGAGAAAAGCGTAAACTGGAACGCAAATGGAAACAAACCCATTTAGAGGTCTTTAAAATTGCATGGAAAGAGAGTGCGAACTGTTATAAAAAGGCACTAAAAGCAGCAAAAGCCGAGCACCTCCGTAACCTCATAGAAACTAACAAAAACAATCCAAGGTTTTTAGTACAATTGCTAAACTAACAAACAAACAGACTTCACCCGACCTGGCTATTCCGCCACACCTTGGTAGCAACGAATTCATGACATTTTTTTACAAAAAAAATACGAGACGACGTAGTTAAAACCCAACCGCCAAGTGTGTCTGATGAATTAGTATCAACCATCACCCCAAAAGAAAAGCTACAGTGTTTTTTTACCTATAAAACAGGAAGATTTAATTAAACTTATTGCAACATCCAAACCGATAACATGCTTATTAGATCCCATTCCAACTAAATTATTAAGAGTTACTACCTGTTGCAATTGAGCCCATTAATAATATTATCAACTCATCAATTAATCTAGGCCATGTCCCAGGACCCTTTAAACTGGCTGTAATCAAACCTCTTATCAAAAAAACAAACTTAGACCCCAGTGAACTTGGAAGCTATAGACCGATTTCAAATCTCCCGTACTTGTCTTAAATACTAGAAAATTGAGTGTCCATTCAGTTGTGCTCTTTCCTACAAAATAATGACATGCACGAAAAATTTCAGTCTGGCTTTAGACCCCATCATAGCACCGAAACTGCGCTCGTTAAAATTACAAACAACCTTCTTATAGCATCAGATAAAGGTAACATCTCACTCATAGTCCTGCTTGATCTTAGTGCTGCGTTTTAAAATCTAACAAAACAGAAATAATATTTATCGCACCAAAAACACGTAAACAGAATATCTCAGATTATAACCTACAAATCGAAGGCTGCACTGTTACTCCGACAAATACAGTTAAAGACCTAGGCGTTATATTAGACAGCAACCTGTCATTTAAAAATCATATCTCAAATGTCACAAAAACAGCCTTCTTCCACCTTCGAAATGTTGCCAAATTACTAAATGTTTTATGTGTTGCTGACGCAGTAACGCTTATTCATGCATTTGTGACCTCAAGACTTGACTACTGTAATGCTCTACTTAGTGGTTGTCCTGCATCATCTATAAACAAACTACAGTTAGTTCAGAATGCAGCTGCCAGAGTTCTAACCAGGTCAAGAAAATACGATCACATTACCACAATTTTATCATCCCTTCACTGGTTAGGTATCGTATTGATTTTAAAATTATTTTAATTACTTATAAAGCCTTAAAGGGTTTAGCCCCCTACCTACTTAACAGAGCGTCTATCACATTACAACCCATCACGCTCTCTAAGATCTCAAAACTCAGGACTTTTGATAACACCTAGAATAACTAAATCTACCAAAGGGGGTCGAGCTTTCTCATACGTAGCACGTAAAGTCTGGAATAGCCTTCCCGATACTATTCGAGGGTCAGACAAACTCACCCAATTTAAATCTAGATTAAAGACACATCTTTTCAGCCAAGCTTTCACTAATGCATATTAAATGAACAGCAGCTACGCTAATTATTCTCTTTCTGCCTCCGCATCAGGTTGCCCATCCCGAGGTAGGGAGAGTTCCGCCAGGCCCAGATGGACGTCATATGCCCATTCCGAACTAGAGATTACGCCAGCTGCGGACTGCCTGACCATCCCAGCTCCATCTAAGGCAATTCCATTACCACCCAATAGAAAGGCGACCATCTGACCATCCCAGCTCTGACCATTCTATCCCCCAACCAAGAGCAAAGACGGACTACTTGTCACATTAATGCTTAAAGTTACAATGCTTGGTATTTAATGCTAAACTACATCACATGAGAGCAGTTTGAAGTTATAGCTGCATTCAGTGGCCCTGATTGGAGGTTGCTGGGCGGGTGTTTGTGGGGGGGGCTCGTTGGTTGTGGTTGGGGGATTTTTATTTGTTGGGGCTGTGTGGGTCTGGTTTGGTCTTGTTATGTGGTCGATGTCAGACAGCAGAGAAATAAGGTTCCAATATGCCATTACTAATTTCCCTGGTTGTTCCTCTGTTTTCTGGCGTTGATCGTGGAGCGGGACCGGGTTGGACATCCATGGTTTCAGCAAGTGGGATTACCTGGGTCGTGGCCGGTGGGCTCTTCCTCGTGGATGTTTGCTCTGTGACTTGGTCGGGGTCACTGAGTTCAGCTATGACATGTCAGAGGAGATCTGGCCCTCCCGGCTGAGCCTGGTATCTCCCAAGTTTTTTTTTTCTCCATTAATCAATCATTGAAGTTTGGGTTCCTCGCCACAGCAGGGCAGTGTTGGCTTGCTCACCGGGAGACTGCATCTATCTATTTATTTATTTATTAGATATTATCTATTAGAATGATCTTGCTTGTTCTATAAACATCATGCACTGTGCTGTGTTTTACCTCTGTGTTTTCTTATTTGCTCCTGTAAAGCTGCTTTGGAACAATGCACATTGTGAAAAGCGCTATATAAATAAACTTGAATTGAATTAAGGCTCTGTAAATTTGCATCGAACAGTTCTGACCAATATGCTTTTATTTATTTTCATATTCCTGAACATTATTATCCACTCATAAAACATTAGCAAACTGTACTCAAAACTGTGCAAAAGTTCATTTATTTAGAGCCTGGCATTGCCAAATTGTCGGATCTTGTGTCTGGATCATTAAAAGAAGGCTCCAGTGGCCCAGGGTTTATGTTGGTTTTTCCCCAAAAACGTTTATTAACTTTTGGTCCCCTGGGGTATTTACTATTCTTCCTAAGCTTCAAAGCAAGCAGAGGAGGCGTGAAAGGTTCCAGGTGGGCCCTAACAGAGAGACTTAAGACCTGTAAATATACATTTAGTCATTTAGCAGACGCTTTTATCCAGAGGAACTTACAGAGAGTTCAGGGAGCAATAAGCGACATGTCATACAGGAGCAATAATACAATAGGTTTCCTATGGCTCGGTGGTTAGAGCATGGCATCAGCAATGCAAAGGTCATGGGTTTCGATCCCAGTGGATTGCATATACTCGGAAACAAATGTATAATACAATGCAATATAAATGCCAGACCAGGCTAACAGCCAGGCTAAGATTAATCCTATTGATTCACCTGTATTTCCACCGTCAATCCTGTGAGGAATTAATGTGTTTGCATGCAGCAAACACAATAATTCCTTACATTGATTGCAGCATGTCCATGGTCGTTGGACATGTATGTTGCATCATTTTAATTATCCTGTATTAAAATATTACATATATAGTCGTTTCTCATTTCATTTAAATCTGTTGCCTGTTTGTAATTGCACAGTCTTTTTATATTGTTTCAAGTGGTAGTATTATTATTCAGGCCAAGTGTTTTATTGCTATGCTAATGAAGACTGCTTGTCAAATTGCCATCAAAGGTTTCATAAATATATGTTTTTCTTGCAGTAATTGAGATTACAAAACACAGCTGATGAAGTTGCAAAGGTGTTTTCTATGAAATCTATGACGAGGGCAATATAGTATAAATAGGTTCTCTAACTACCTGTTCCCTCTTCATAATGGCTTGCCCTATTTTGGAGGATGTACTAGATGAGAAAAAGCCCTAATCCTCAGACGAGCATTTAAGCATGAAAGAGTCTTCTGGGACAGGTCAGACCCATTGGCCTTTGGAGATGACTATCTCATTGAGAGATACAGATTCTCAGGTGATGGACTAAGATTATTTATGTAGGCTGCTGGGTCCAAAAATACAGCTCCAGACGACGCAAAGCCATGCTCTTACTGTACCACAGATGGTCTGTGTTACATTGAGGTGGTTTGCAAGTGGGAGCTTCCTTTATTCTGCTGGGGATGCATAGAATCTCAATAAAGGAACCATTTGCAAAACAATAAGACGCGTTTGTCTGGTGCTGAAGTCATTCAGCAACATATTTTATTACCTTCCCTGGCCACAGAGGACCCCTCTACATCATGGAGGAGTTTTACAAGATTGCAGGCAACCTCAATTTCAATGTGCAACAATTAGCTTCTAATTTGATCAGTCACAGTTGGATACTCTCAGTGGTAAGAGCATTGTGTTAACAACACAAGGTTGTGGGTTCGATCCCAGGGGATTGCAAATACCTATGTAAAACGTATAGGATAATGCAATGTAAGTCGCTTTGGATAAAAGCGTCTGCCAAATACATAAATGTAAATATAGAATACAGTACACAGATGATTTAAATAAGGGCCTATGGGTATACAAAATTAAGAAATACAGTACAAATAACAAGATTTAGATATAGAGAGTAAAGCTATGCGTGTATACAAATATTTACAAGTAAAACATAAGAATAGACAAGGTATGTGCTATATACAGCAGAATTTTCAGAAAAAGTTGTATAAAAAATAGATTTTATCTGGAAGATATAATTAATATTGCACTTAATTATTATTGTATTGTTGTATTTTGGACTTTTCCCTTCCAGGGGAGAGGGTCCTTAGAGATGCCTTTACTTTACATTTTTCTTTTCTATCTGCCCTATCCTGGACTCACAGTGCAGGCCCCGAAGAACCTGTTATTTTACGTATTTATATCAAGATTTCAACGGGAGGAGGCTTATACATTTTTAGTATTCCGTTCTATTCTGTTATTTAAAGAATTTTGTTACATTAATGAGTTTAAGAGGTTACCATTGTGCAGACGAGAAGATCATTTGCTTAGGAGGGAAACAGAATAACTTCAAATGTTATTTATTTGATCCGAAGACATTGCATTGGTTTTGTTATAGCTGGAATCAGCTGTTGTTCCATCATTACAACATTGATAATTGTTGAAAGTGAAACTCAAATAAATGTAAAATTTAAAAGTAAAAGTTTATTCAAAATGAATTATGAATATGAATTAAATTTGTTTACTGTTCTTATGTGTGTTCTTTACTAAAAATAAGTTTATCCACGAGGTAACAAGTTTCCAAAAATAATTTAAGTTATGTTAACTTATCGGGATTTACAGTGTACTTGAATGGATTCCATTGGCAAGTTTAACGGGTGATTTCCATTAATTTAGTTATTTTATCTTAAGGAAATAATTGTATTATTTAAGTTGGGATACTTTAAGACATTTTAGTGTTGTATCAATTAATGAATGAACAGTGAGAATACTGTCATCACATGTCAGTCTTGCATTTTCACAGGCAGGTAATGTATAACATTTTGTTACAATATTGTAGATTATATTATGTATTTTATATTTGTGGTATTTGTGGCTCTACCCTGGTGTGAACTTCATAAGAATTTGTAATCGGGGTGAAGTGTCAATTTTTTTAGGTTGGGAAAATATTGCAGATATATTTGTACATTTGTAATTAGATTTTTGTTGTGTAAAGCCAGATAAAAGTTTTTTTTATTGCCAATATGATTTATTTAGAACAAAGCCTTGAATTGTGATTTTCCAATAGTAGTTGGGTTGCAGGTGTTATAAGGGAAATGATATTCTTATTATATGCAGTATCAGCCATTAATATCTTAATCTCTTTTCCAGAAAACCAATTGACTGTATATAGAATGTCTGTGAGTGCCCATTTAATGCTTAAATGGGCAATAAAAAGAGTGATTATCAAACAATTAATAAATTAAATATGAATACATCAATAAATGCTTCAAATTAAAACATACATTTAACAATGCAAGTTTAAACAATGCAAATTAGCTATGGTGTGTAACTCTCTGATTGGCTGATTCCTTGTCATGTCAAATCAGGTGTGTAAAAGAGATTCAACATCTGAGGCATTATATATTTACATTTCAGAATTTACACATTCTGAAAACCTGCCATCATAATGATTCACTTGTTTTTATTTCCAAATCCTAAAATGTGTTTTTAATTTATCTTGAATTGATCTTAAAACTACATATCAAGTGAATAATAATTCAAGGAAGTATTATAAAATATGTGAAAGTATATAAACACAAAATTACAGTGTTTCCCAAATTGCATACTTATGTACTATTCCAGTGGTTCCCTCTCTGTCGGTCTCTCTGCGTTGTGTCGACAGAATGGGGTTATGGGGTTACGGCGCGAGCAGGGGATTGGTCTCGATTCAGCGACATCCCCTGGGCATTTCGGCAGAAGACGAGGTGTCTAAAAGAGCTTATTTATTTTCACAGCGGATTGTCTTCCTACATGTCTCGCCGCTGTGGATGCGGCTGGCTCATAGTTGACAGGGATGGGCACGATGCCTGCATCACATGACCTGGGTATCCGGCATGCTGAGATGGCGTTCGTGGTGTTCTGCTAGTTGCAGACTATTGACACAACCAGACTTGGTCCTCAGACCTGATGCTTCTGACGACAACTCCCTCCTAGCCGATTCCACTGACGAAGGACCTTCTTTCTCAGGGGAAGGGCACTGTCTGGCACCCCAGACCAGACCTCTGGAATCTCTGAAAATCTATCTCCTTCAGTTTTCTGGGTTTAAGTTCTGCTTGGCCTCCTTAATTTGATTGGCTATAATTTCCTAATCCCTGTTTGAAAAACAATTTTTTATATATCAAATTGGTTTCTTGAACATGACAATGAGTTCACTGTACTAAAATGGCCCCCACAGTCACCAGATCTCAACCCAAAAGAGCATCTTTGGGATGTGGTGGAACGGGAGCTTCGTGCATCCCACAAATCTCCATCAACTGCAAGATGCTGTCCTATCAATATGGGCCAACATTTCTAAAGAATGCTTTCAGCACCTTGTTGAATCAATGCCACGTAGAATTGAGGCAGTTCTGAAGGCGAAAGGGGGTCAAACACAGTAGTAGTATGGTGTTCCTAATAATCCCTTAGGTGAGTGTATATGCAGAAATGTCTCATGTAAATTCAATGCAAAGCAAAATGAAAGTGTTTTAATTTAGCTTGAAATAAGGAATGAAGCAAATCTTCTCTTTTACACAGAGGGATATGCGTGTGACGTGACGTTCGTGTCATACGCATGCTGAGGGAGCGGACGCTGGGCAACAGCCCCACCAGACTGGTGAAACAGCTGAGGGAGAACCATGGGGACAGTGGCTTGACCGCTTGCCGCACTATATGGAGGAGTGTGCTGGTTTTGTCAACCGCCCCAGCCTCTTACCCGTCGTGTGTGTGCCAGAAGCCTCCGGAGCCCATCGACGTCCCTACTAGCCAGCGGCTGCTATCAGTTTACGGGAGGGACATTGTCAGCCGTATGGATCATGTCAAGGCTACATTGCAAAACTTTTCCCTGTAAGTTGACAGTAAAATACTGGCAGCCACATTCTGTATTTTTACAGAACCACCAACTGTTAACAAGATGTACAGTATTGTACTGTAGTTGCCAGAGACAGTGTGTACTTTTTACATTGTGAACTGTAAATCTTCTCACTCACTCAAAGCAATTTACATTCTGGCAGCTGGGTTGCCAGCAAATGACTGTGATTTTTTCAGAACTATGACTGTATTAACTACTGTATTATACTGTTATGCCACTTCATTATTACAACATGTTTTATATATTGCAATAAATGTTATTTCTACAGAGAATATAATTTTTCTTCAAACTTTTACTTCCATATCAGTAGTCTCAAATGGAAATGGAAAACAATAGTCTTAGAATTTTAAACGTTTATTTCTGATGCAAAGGCCAGAAAATGTCTTCGTGTAAACATTTTGGCTGAAATGTCAGCGGTACGAAATAAATGAATTCACTCAACAGTCAACAATTAACAGAACATTAACAATCAAGTGCTCTCAACGAATTAACGCATTATATAAACATGTTGGTAGGAATGCCAGCTGTACTTTTGTGTTGCAATTAACACAATTCCTTTTAGTCCAATTACAGTGGAGAGTGGAAGTGTCTATACACAGTTCCATTCAAAGTGTGTAAGTTTTCTCAGAAGAAAGGAAACCTGCGGGTGCACAGTAGTGTTCTTTTTTTGCACAACTTGGCCAGTCTTCATTGACGTCACTTTCACCTTGGCTTTTGATCCACGCTCCGGGTTGGTGTTGAGAAAGCAGAAAACAAACAAAAATGATTATTAAGTTTATGCCTATTTCTCTCCCTCTCCCTCTCTCAACCACATGTCTTTCAAGAATTTGTTTGGATATAGTAAACACACCAAAATTGCGATTTTATACTTTCCAGATCTGAGTGGGTTCGCCACTTCAAAAGCGTCTTGATACGAGATTAAAGCCAATGAATCTGTATCATCTTTTAACAGCACATTGTCATCAACTTTACTGGCATCCCACACATCGCCGAGGACAAAATCATTTGCTTTAATTTCAGATTGTGAATTCTTATGTTGTTCTAGAACTGATTTACAGCAGAACAGAGCTTCTAAACTTTGCTTAGTGGGAATGTAGTGAGCAAAGCTTTCCTTGCCAGATTCATTTTTACCAAGGCAGATGGAGACAGGTTCAACATACTTGAAATTTGGCCTCATAGAAGGACTTTCTCCTCTTATCACCGTGTAGTGCATGGGTATTACACATCCGAAAATGATCATCGGTTTTCATAATGTCTTCAACATTCTTGATATCATTTTCAGAAATTCTGAGTGTAGTTCATTCTTCACTTACCCTGTGTAGCAAATGAGACTAATATTGAATAATATCCATCTATGGCTACTATCATGGATGTCCTGCAGCCCCTCGGTTACCGACTGAATTACAGATGATGGGAGAATGTGCTTTGCCTGCGATTTGAGATAAAACATTGGCATATTCTGCGACAAAATGCTGAGGAGCTGCGGCGATACCTGGATATATGTGAGGTCAGTGTTGATGCAAAAGAGAAGCTTTCGTTACACTTAAATGGGCAAGGCGCTCTGGGTGCCTTCTTTGATATGAGACTTCAGGTGTAAAATGAAGTTTTTCAAATCACCAACGTACATCTTTCCTGACGAGACACCAATGTCACAGCCCAACGTGTGAGCATTACCTATGAATTGCTCAGCAGACGCATTTGTGTCTCTCTTTTTGTGATCCCTGAATACATGAGTCTTAAAAGCAGCAAACTTTCTGAAGCTTCTGGGGCAACCAGGAATACCACATTTCAAATTAGCATTAGGAACATGAATATGTATTTTCATGTGCTGGCAGTATGATGAGACCGGCTCAAATCATGCACTGTCACAGAACTGACACCACATTATTTTTGTGAACAAGTGAATTATAGCTGTAAGGCTATTTATGATGAACTTAGCTGCGCATTCACGGTCGATCTTCGTCAGATGAAAAAAAAAAGAATTGAAAATCAAACGCAGGTCGTGCGAATGGAATGATAAATGTTCACCTATCAAAGGATATATATATATATATATCAAAGTTAATTGGTGAATAGTTGAGAACAGACTGAACTATTCACTCGGGTTTTAACCCACGTGTAACCGTGGCGCATGTATGCAAGTGCAGTGCATATACATGTTATACCCACTAGGGGGCCGTAAAGGTCACTGTTGTGCCGGTTAAGGAGGGAGCAAGAAGAACGTTGTTATGTGCGCTAATGGCAGCACGAGCCTCTTATTGTTGTGTTCTAATAAAGATGTCAATTTGAGATATATCCTCTGTGGACATGGAGTTCTCGTTTACCGCTCATCGTGAAGTGAGTATACGACGGTAACGTTACAGGCTAAACTAAGTGAAGTCACAACGCGCCGACAGACAGCAACCTATATGGCAAGCCGATGGTGTCAGAATTACGCTATAGATTAAACGCGTTTGTATCCGAACGCCGTTTTGGACGGCGTTTTAAACAGTATTTGCGCCGCAAAATACGGCGTCGCGATTCCAAATGCCGTAAAAAACGCGCGAAAAGCCGTCCATAGCGCCGTATTTGACGGCGTTTTAAGGCGCCCGAAAGGCGCCGCTTTTAGCGTCGCGGTTTTTCCATATGACGGCGTAAAAAAAGCCGTTTTGGTTGCACAGAGCGCGCGTCATTTACGGCGTTTTGTCTGTTGTATAATGAGCCCCTCCCACTGATTTCCCAACCCAGTAAATTTGAACCGTTGTCAACCAATCACTGATGAACTGAGCCAGACCAGACCAATTTACCACTGATCATTTCACAGGATTTATTTATGTACGCAGTGTTTGCGAACATTAAACAAATCATTGCTTGCTTTCTGAAGAAACAACTTATTTTCTTTGGTAATATAAGGTTACACAACTGGTCAACAATTGTATAAAAGCCAACCAATCCCATTGTATGTATTCTGCTTATAGGCTATGGCGTTGCCTACGTGAAAAGCAAAAAAAGCAATCGGTTGAAATATTGTATTATATAATAAATCTGTATTATATTATAAATCATTCCTGGTGAAATCGAGGTCAGCCAGAGTAAAAGGTACAATCAGGTACAGGTACAGTCAATGGTAGCATACTTGGTACCGGCATCGACTCGTGATCGTGGTATTATCATTTTACGGTACGAGGCCCGCTCGGACCACCGGTCATTTTTTACGTTGTTGGTCTTGATCTATTTATCTTTATCACTGGGTCGTTTATAGATTTATATTTCAGTACTTAATGCGTGGTCAGTATGAAAAGAAAGTCTGGAATGAAAGATATATTTATAAAACGGATCTGCACTTCATCTGCCGCTGCCACATCAGTGGACTTTCATGCTATAAACAGGGCGAACGAACAGTAATAGAAGTTGCATTTACGGATTTAGCGGACACCTTTATCCAAAGCGATTTACAGGGGCCTTTATGGTCTATGCGTGTCTTTTATCAGTAGCCCAGGTGATTTTGGTTTCCATATTACAACAATTGATTGACTATAAGGCTGCGCAATAATGTTGCGCAATGATTGTAATGTAACAAGCATGAACCTATTTAATAAAATAGCTAACAAGATATCCACAACAAACTTACACGATATTATTAGTTTCTTATTTGAAAGTGTCTCAGTAAAGAGGTCGGCCACACAAACGCATTTTAAGTTTACACAGAGCGAACCGAAAACCCGTTTAATAAAGCAGACTTCACACAGCATGCTCAAGTGAGTCATGGTCATTATTTGTATTTTGTTTCATATGCTTTGTTGAGTAAAATCAATCATATCTAAATGCTTTGGTAAACGATTTTAAGGTTGTTAAGCAATCAAGCTTATTATTATTTTTTTGTAATGATTATATTGATTAAGTCATTTTCAATGCATGTACGGTTGACGCCGTATGGGATGATATCTCAGTTTCAGTTTGGGTGAAGTTTGAGACTTATGCACATCTGCATTTTATAAGTAAATACTGTTTTCTTTTAGGAATAAATTACTCTCCTAAATCTTGTTCTCTTACCAATATATTTTATCTTTATTATAGGTAATACATTAATATGATACAATTTTATCTTAGATTAGCTTAGTTTCGGTAAATTCCGTTAACATAGCTTTATTCAAACGAACTTTGCTTGTTCTACAAACCCATCCACTGTGTTTTACCTTATGTGTTTTTCTGTTTTTTTTTATATTCTCTTCTGTAAAGCTGCTTTGAACAATACACATTGTGAAAAGCGCTATGTCAGTAAAATCGAATTGAATTATGCATGCCGAAAGATGGTTAAATGGTTCACAATTACCCCAGCTAATAGAAGGCCAGCGGCCGAGTGGCGGACCACCGGTGGCAAAGTTGGCGGCACACGGCGGCAACCGACTGTGGTCCATCGGGTTTTGCTAATAGTTCTTCCAGCGGTCCACCAGCGGCAGCCGCCATATTTCTGCTGGTGGTCCGCTGCTGAGCTGATTTATCCACGGTCGGCCCGCCGTTCATAATTGTTAAATAACGCTAACCAAATGTCCTTAAACACAATAATGGATCAAACATGTTCAATAGCAACAGCACATTTATTATATTAACACATCAAATACATAAATGCATTACATTTATCAAATGCCTTTAACCAACGTTACACAAATATAAGCATTCAGTTAACATTTATTTGTATCCATACTTATACAGTTATCCATCTTTCCAGTAAGACCATAGTTAACACAAAATAATGCAGTTTTACTACAATAATACATTTGATAGTTGTAGTAAAACCACAGTAAATCCAAAAATAATTCAAGTAATTCATATTACTTTTCCCATGGTTTTCAAAAACTATAGCTTACCACACCAGCATTCCTATAATATTACTATAGTAGAACCTTTATATCAAAACCATATGTTTAAACATTTTTTAAACTATTTTTGCTAGATCCTTTCATTGTAATAACCCTGCCGTTAGGGGGCAGTGTGGCTCAGCCACATGACGTCATCAAATGCCGCTCCTTCTCTCGCCTCTGAGCTTTCAAGTGCACAAGTTAGTTTTGCAAATGGTTTATCGCGAAAGTAGTAGCAAAAGTCAATGCGGGATGATTTGAAACTGCAGTGACAGGTTTGAGAGGTTGTAGATGCCTATTTGAGGTTGCAATTCAAATCTGAATATAGGAAAACGTGTTAATATGTGCAATACATATGTGTATCTGCCAATGTATTTTGTAAATGCCAGTTTACACGTTTTTGACTATTTTTCTACAGCTTCAAATTCAGAAGACAGATTTGTGAGTTTTGTCCAAGAGTGCAAATTTTAACATTGAATTTCAGTTTTTTTATTTTACACGTTTTCACATAGGGGCGGTGAGTGTACATTTTAGTGTACAGGTACAAATACTTACTTTACAAGTTAAACAAATAAAATCTACCTCCTCTCAAGTTTTGCTACTGATTTACCTTTAGAATAACGCCGTATTTAACGGTGTTTTACTGCGCCCTGAAAAGCGCTGTGTTTCGCGCTGCTGTCTTACTATATGACGGCGTAAATAACGCGCGCTCTGTGAAACCAAAACGGCGTTTTTTACGCGCGTTCATTACGGCTTTTTGTGTGTTGTATAATGAGCCCCTCCCGCTGATTTCAACAGCCAGTAAATTTGAACTGTTCTCACCCAATCACTGATGAACTGAGCCAGACTAGAAGATGGAATTCATTGCGCAACATTATTGCGCATCCTTATAGTCAATCAATTGTTGTAATATGGAAACCAAAATCACCTGGGCTACCGATAAAAGACACGCATAGACTAATACGCCCCTGTAAATCGTTTTGGATAAAGGTGTCCGCTAAATCCTTAAATGCAACTTCTATTACTGTTCGTTCGCCCTGTTTATAGCATGAAAGTCCACTGATGTGGCAGCGGCAGATGAAGTGCAGATCCGTTTTATAAATATATCTTTCATTCCAGACTTTCTTTTCATACTGACCACGCATTAAGTACTGAAATATAAATCTATAAACGACCCAGTGATAAAGATAAATAGATCAAGACCAACAACGTAAAAAATGACCGGTGGTCCGAGCGGGCCTCGTACCGTAAAATGATAATACAAAGATAACGAGTCGAAGCCGCTACCAAGTATGCTACCATTAACTGCCCATTGCAAATGCAACCTAAGGACCCGTTAAAGGGAATGCAGTTTACCTTTTACTCTGGCTGACCTCGATTGCACCAGGAATGATTTATAATATAATACAATATTTCAACCGATTGCTTTTTTGCTTTTCACGTAGGCAATGCGCGCTACAGCCTATAAGCAGAATACATACAATGGGATTGGTTGGCTTTTTATACAATTGTTGACCAGTTGTGTAACCTTATATTACCAAAGAAAATAAGTTGTTTCTTCAGAAAGCAAGCAATGATTTGTCTAATGTTCGCAAACACTGCGCACATAAAAAAATCCTGTGAAATGATCAGTGGTAAATTGGTCTGGTCTGGCTCAGTTCATCAGTGATTGGTTGACAACGGTTCAAATTTACTGGGTTGGGAAATCAGTGGGAGGGGCTCATTATACAGCAGACAAAACGCCGTAAATGACGCGCGCTCTGTGCAACCAAAACGGCGTTTTTTACACCGTCATATGGAAAGACCGCAGCGCTAAAAGCGGCGCTTTTCGGGCGCCTTAAAACGCCGTCAAATACGGCGCTATGGACGGCTTTTCGCGCGTTTTTTACGGCGTTTGGAATCGCGACGCCGTATTTTGCGGCGCAAATACTGTTTAAAACGCCGTCCAGATACAAACGCGTTTAATCTATAGCGTAATTCTGACACCATTGGCTTGCCATACAAATACTGTTTAAAACGCCGTCCAAAACGGCGTTCGGATACAAACGCGTTTAATCTATAGCGTAATTCTGACACCATCGGCTTGCCATACTTGAGAGACAAGCCGTGCGTGTTTGTGATGTTAAAACAGCTCATCCGTTTAGTTTTGGGGACGCGCTGTTTTGGTACCGAAACTGAGACGGACAAGAGTTTCAAAAGCATTCAAACACAGGCTGCGCGCGCTCGTGGAATTTAAACAGCTCATCTGTTTAATTTGAGCGACGCCATGTTTGGATAGACGCGCTGCGGGGAGCAGTCTGCGCAGGTCGCGTGTTTCTCCAGTACCGAAAGCAGAACCGATAAGGGCGGAGCTTATCGATGCTCCGGTCTTTCATAATTTAGCCCCGAGTATCTTTTAGTACCGGGTTTCGGTACCCTTCCCTAGGCATGAAGACACAACGTCTCACATAACATTCCATCAGGGAACGGAGGTAACAGTCGTAACCGAGACGTTTCCCTTCAGTCGGCCTCTCGACGTTGTGTTGAGGGACAGACTGGGGACCTATCTCCGCAAGATGTAATGTTCCAGTGGAACAATAGTGGTCATACTAAGAAGCCTGTCATGAAGTCATCACGGACAGAGGAGTTCGCCTCTAGTAATGATGCACCGTCCGGAGCCGTAGCACTGGGGAAACACGGCTGTATAGTGCACTGGACTCACCTGAAAAGGGGAAAAGGCGATTTCGTAGGCGTACGCACAAATGTGACACACCCCATTAAATAGTATCCTTAAGTGTAACATGTAGTGTGTATGGCCTTGACATTTCTGCATGTCTCTAAAAATATGAATATGTCTCATGCTTTATGAGACATACAGTGTTTCTTGTGAGCATACATCAAACTTATTGTTTCTGGCTGTATATGCATCCATGCATGAGTTTAACGGGGGTAGAAACGTGACATGTAGAAGAACAGATCCTGTCCCAAAATTACCTCCAACCCCCATTAAATAGTTTCCTGTAATGTGTAACATGTAGTGTGTGTGGCATTGACATTTTTGCATGTCTATATAGATTTTAATAAATGCTTTATGAGACATACAGTGTTGTTCGTGAGCATGCATCAAACTTATTGTTTCTGGCTATGTATTCATCCATGCATGAGTTTAACGGGGGTAGAAACCTGACGGGTACGAAAAACAGATCCTGTCCCAAAATGACCTCCAACCCCCTTTAAATATTATTCTGTCATGTGTAACATGTAGTGTGTGTGGCCTTGAAATGTTTGCATGTCTCTAAAAATATGAACAAATGCTAGATGAGACAAATAGTGTTGCTTGAAACTAATTGTTCTTCACTATATGTTTCCCCTTGACAACTAAGAATGTTCGGCTATGTTCAATAAGAAACAAAGTCAAAGATGACCGGGGCATCAGACCACCCCCACCTGCCAATGTCAAACCCTGAGCAGTAACCACTACACCAGTTGGACTGATGTAAGACTGAAAGTGAAGCTCATCGAGGGTAAAATTAGCCAGCTATGGCAAGTAAACGGTATCTCACAGCTGTGAATTTTCCTGTCACATACTGTTCCACGACATAGAAAGTCCCTACTAGTCTCATACTTGCACTGCTGTCTATCAAAAGCAATACAAGTAGATTCTTAGAGTTTATGGCTCATATCATGTAATCTTTCAAAGCAGGAAAACTTATTATGACTATGTAGTGGAGTAGGCGGGGTGAGACCGTGGTTCGAGACCGGTGAGTAATTGTTAAAGAGCGCCAGCTGTGCGCACAACCGGTCTCGAATCACGTAGGAGATCGGGAGCACATAAGAGAACGAGCGACCGGACCGTCACTGAGAGAGGACCGGGCCCGGACACATGTTAAGTTGTTTTATGTTTATGTTTATGTATTGTGTTATTCGCCGGCAGTCGTCCGTGAGGGGCTGCCGGCTGTTTATTTTGTGATTAAATGTTTAAATGTCTGCCGGTTCTCGCCTCCTTCCTTCCTTTTAATGAACTTTATTACAGACAACTAACAACGTTGCTGTCAGATAGGGTTCTCTCGTGTTAGATGAGAAAAAAAGGACGGGGACCAGAGCTTCAAACCATCAACCTACCCAACTCAATCCCAAAGCACTTAGCCTACTACTTGGCCTACTACTTTTGAGAATTATGCTGACACGTAGGGGTTCCCTGTGTTCAATGAGAAATAAGGTGGAGAATCCTTTAAACCACCATCCTGGCTATCCCAAACCCAAAGCAAAGTAAAGGCAAGCAAGGTAGAAGCGTGGCGGATCCTGCACCCAAAACATTTCCAATACCTTTTAAATATGATCCTGTCATGTGTTACATGTGGTTTGTGTGGCCTTGACATGTTTCAATGTCTATGTAAATATGAATAAGTAATTGACGAGACAGTGTAAATTGTGCAGGTATCAACCCAGCTAGCAAAAAGTCGTCTATTAGACGTTGAATAGACGTAAACCTTCAACGTCCAATTACGGTCCACTGAAAGTTGAAAATGAAAATTGAAAAGACGTCAAATTTGTCCAACTTTTCAACGTTGAAACAGGTCGATCTTTAACATTTACTAAATGCCTATATTGTCAATTCTCAAGTCCACATTAACATGCCCAAATAACATTTTATATTAACATATGAAACAATGCTTTAAAGGGTTAGCTTATAATAACTTTATTAAAACAGCACATTTTAAATAGTGCAAACAGTCAAGTAACCAACACAGATTTCATATAAGAGTCAGTGCAATAAACATAGGTCGGTCCAGTAACCAACACAGTTCACTTTCCAAGAGTCAACAAAACACAACTCTAAGAAAGAAAATGTACACTAAATGTTCACACTTTGCCACCTCCAGCTCTCCCTGGAGCATGTTTAAGTGTCTCAGCCATGGCAGCCCTGATTTCCACTTCTGTGGCTGTTTTACTCCACTTCATTACTGCGGCTGCAAAAGAAAATATATTAGATGGTGCATGAATAAACCACGTCTTACATCATTAAGGCCCCTACTACACATTGTATTTACATTTTATCAATTAACAATTGCATGGATTTGCATACCTTCCCAAAAGAAATACAATTGGTAAGCTAAATTAGATATATACAGGTGCTTCTCAAATTAGAATGTCATGAAAAAGTTAATTTCAGGAATTCAACTTAACAGGTGAAACTAATATATTATATAGACTCATTACATGCAAACTGAGATATTTCAAGCCTTTGTTATAATTTTGATGATTATTGGCTTACAGCTTATGAAACCCCCAATTTCAAAATCTCAGAAAGTTAGATTATTACATAAAAAAAAGATTGAAAATAGATAAATGTTGGCCCTCTGAAAAGTATAATCATGCATATGTACTCAGCAGGGGCGATTCCAGGATTTAATAAATGGGGGGACCAAGAGAACTAGTGAGGAGGGGCCCATGGGGGATCAGAAAATTAGACTGGAAATAAATAATTTATTTAGAAAATAAGCATGATTTCAAAAGTATTTGAAATGCCCAGTGCCTTAATATAGACACCACAGTTTTGTTCTAATACATAAAAATAAAATAAATTCTGTTTTAAAAAACCAAGTACTGAGTACATATGCATGATTACACTTTTCAGAGAGCCAACATTTCTGGATTTAAAATCCACGTTTTTTTATCAATTTTGATGTCCATCCATCCATCCATCCATCCATCCATTTTCTACCGCTTGTCCGAACTACCTCGGGTCACGGGGAGCCTGCGCCTATCTCAGGAGTCATCGGGCATCAAGGCAGGATACACCCTGGATGGAGTGCCTCAATTTTGATGTAATATTCAAATTTTCTGAGATTTGGAATTTGTGGGTTTCATAAGCCATAATCAAAATTATAACAAATAAAGGCTTGAAATCTCTCACTTTGCATGTAATGAGTCTATATAATAAATTAGTTTCGCCGTAGATGGCGGCGCGTGAACATCGCGTGGTGTTTTCGAGATGTCGAGAGCTCTACGTCCGAGACTAACTTCCACTTGACGCTGCTCTTACATGTACTTTATTAGACAGGTAAGAAAATGTACGTAAAACTAATCAATGTTATATAGTTTACATGATGAAATGTTAGAATAGGATCTGTATGTTATTCTAATGTTGAAATTACTGCTAGTCTCATACGGACAAACTAACACATAGAATAACATTATAACTTACAATACACAAGTTTAGTTTTGATCGTGTAACGGTTTGACCAAGTGAAACAGCGCTGCAAGTTTCATTCGTCTAATAAAATGACCTGCGAGTAGTAATTCAACACTTCCGTGTATTTCGGTAGAATTGTCAATATTCCTTTATATTCGCGGGACTCGCGTCGCGTGTGTCTTGTAAGAGGTTAGCAACCCCTAGCGGCGAAGGGGTCCAATTTACATATTGGAGCTTTAAGTTGAATTCCTAAAATTAATTGACTTTTCCACTATTCTAATTTGAGAAGCACCTGTATAAACATGAAAAATGCAGTACCTTTTACCACAGAGTAAAGAACGGTATCCTGGAAGGCTTTTTTCTCACTGGGACCCCGCCCCTTCATGTTGAAAGCAGCCATTAGGCTGTTGGTGAAAAGCCTGAGAAAACATGCAGAAAATCATATAGTGAGATCAACGCCTACATTCTACAAATATTCATTTATGCTTGCATTATTCCTAATGAATCATCTCTTTCTGCATTTATGCTATCTATGTGCTAAGAGGAGGGCAAACAGAGCAGGCAATGAGTACAAATTTAACTGCATAATTATATTCTATGTTCTGTCCTCACTAGACGTGTCACTTGTTTATCCAGCTAGACAGACAGTGAACAGACGAGATGTTGGTTCATGGCTTTTAATCTTCCAATAGCTTCCATGAATATTTTCTCATTTAACTTTAACGTTAACATTGTAAAACTGTAAACAGACATAGAAAATACCGCAATTAGAATTGTACATATTCAAAGTGCATAGTTGGCTTAACAGGATTTACTGCATAAATAAAGTATTCAAATGAAACAATAAAATCAACACATTCAACGTTATATAGTCATGTGCATTTGTTCATTTGTTAATTTTACTCCTTGTCTTAGGTAATGACGTGTAATCACGGAATCCAAATTAGCCTAATAATCACAACAAAAGATCGCTAGCATACGGCACTTGCTAAAGCTAACGCTTCGCACATCACTTTACGTTTCATTTTAAAACAATTTGCATCTCTGAATTACTGCATTACTGATAAACATCTTAACCTATTAAACATCATATTTATATGACAAATAATAGAGACTTACAGTCTTATGCGGGCCACGACATTACCGAACGAACCGCTGTTCAGCCATTTCACTTCACAATAAACTCCACTCACACAAGACTTAAGAAAGTTAACATACAAAATCCTCACCACAAGAGGGCGCTTAAAGGTCAACATATAACCATATCAAAAACTTTCCTTACAATTAAACTGAACCATAACACTCCCCGCCTGGTATAAATACTTTTATACCACTATTTAACACTTATCAGTCTTTATATCACTACTTTGGGGAAGCAGGAGAATGAGTTGAGTCACTGGTCGCAAGTAGACACGAGAAGTCCCTTGCTTCACAACTTTGACTTCCACTTTTCTGACCTTCTTGTCTTCACTAGGGAAGGTTTTAGTAATGAGTCCAATGGGCCATTCATTCCGTTTAACTTGTTCATCCTTCAATAAGACTACATCCCCTACTTGAACGTTTTCTTTGCCCTGAGTCCATTTCCTTCTTGGATGAAGCATTGACAGATATTCTTGTCTCCAGCGCTTCCAAAAGGTATTTGCAAGACCTTGAACATGTTGGCATTGCTTTTTGTACATGTCTTTTATGTCAAATGTCCCTTCAGGAGGGAGCAACTCCTGCCTTAGGAGTTAGAAGCATAGACGGTGTCAAAATAGTTGGTGAGTCTGAATCTGTACTTATGGGAACCAATGGGCGAGCATTAATGATTGCCATGACTTCTGCCATTTGTTGTGAGGACCTCATGGGTAAGGCGAGTTGGACCTGCCTGCAGTAACATGGCGTCTAGAATGCGGCGAGCGATGCCAATCATTCTCTCCATGAGCCACCCATATGTGATGAGTGAGGCGTGTTGAATGTCCATGAGCAGCCTTCGTTGCTGAGGTAGTCTTGGATCTCAGGGTGATCTGTGCTGATTTTTAGCTCCTTACAGGCTCCAATAAAGTTGGTGCCGCGGTCTGATCTGAGAACTTTGGAAGGGCCTCTAACTGCGAAAAACCTTCTCAGTGCATTGATAAAGCATGAGGTAGACATAGATTCAATTACTTCTATGTGCACTCCACGAGTCCCTAAGCAACTAAATAAAACTGCCCAGCGTTTACTTTCAGCAGCCCCACCCCTGGTCTTGCGAGTGACTACACTCCAGGGCCCAAAAACGCCTAAGCCAACCCTAGTGAATGGGGGGTCCATGATGAGTCGATCTTCAGGGAGGTTGGCCATTTTTTGTTCAACAGGTTTTCCTCTAAGCCTACGACAAGTGACACACTGATAGATTACACTTGAGACTAGTTTCCTGCTTCCAATTATCCAAACACCAGCAGATCGCAACGCTCCCTCAGTGAGGTGACGGCCTTGGTGGGCGACGCCTTGGTGATAATGTCTCACAAGCAGAGTTGACACATGATGTTTTTTAGGGAGTATCAGAGGGTGTTTTTCGTCATATGGAAAGTCGGCTAGAGACGTCCGACCCCCCACCCTTAACAGTCCATCTGAGTCTACGAAAGGGTCTAGAGTCCACAAGGGGCTTGTTTTTGGGATACGTTCACCTTTACGCAGTTTCTTAATGTCTTCTTTGAACTCATATTGTTGGATGCTTGATATGACTGTAAGTTTGGCTTGAGTTTGAGGATTTGTAGTGTTTTGACCTGAACCTTTGGACTTGTTTCTCACTAGAGTAGTGAGTTTTGCCATACCTCGTATGAGATGTTTCCATGTTGAGAATCGTTCGAACCGATGTGGTCTGAGAGGTTCGATGCAGGCTTTTGTTGCAAAAACATTCACTTCTGGTCGAATCTCTGAATCGTGTTCTGGTTCTATTAGCTCAAACTCGTTTGTATCTGCTGTAGATAAAAACACTGTGGCGGTTCCTTTGTCAAGAATGGGGGTCCGGTGAACCAGTATGTTTGTGGCAGTAAAAGTGCTGCTATCGGGCGAGTAGCAATGTCTGCCGAGTTGTTTTCTGATGAGACATGACTCCATTGTGTTGGTACTGAAGATTTTCTGATTCTAGAGACTCTGTTCGATACGTAGACATAAAATCTTCTCGACGACATGTTGTAGATGTAACCTAGTACAATCTTACTATCCGTGTAGTACTTTACAGCATGGAGCTCCAGGTCGATTTCTTGGCATATAAGCTCTGCCATTTCTGTAGCAAGGACAGCGGCGCATAGCTCCAGCCGTGGAATTGTGTGAGCTGTTTTTGGTGCTAGTTTAGCTTTGCCCATGAAAACCGGTTAGGTGCTTTCCCTGCTCATTGACGACTCGCAAGTAGGCGACAGCTGCTATTGCTGTGGATGAGGCGTCACTGAAGACACAAAGCTCTCTGTATTGTGTTGAGGAAAGAGACAATGGTACGTAAGGTCTGGGAATGTGTAGTGCTCTAACTCGAGAAGAGAGTCTCTCCATACAGACCATAGCCTTTCTTTGGCTGGCGAAAGGGGGTCGTCCCAGTCGCATGGTTCGGAGGTTAGTTCTCTTATGAGTGCTTTTCCTCATACAGTTATAGGCGCAACAAAACCTAAGGGGTCGTACAAACTATTCACAATGGATAGCACGCCTCTTTTGGTGAATGGTTTTTGTTCTTTGGAGACTTGAAATGTGAACGTGTCCGATTCAAGACTCCAGCTGATGCCTAAACTTCTTTGCACAGGTAACGGGTCAGAGTCTAAGTCAAGGCTTTTGATATCTTTTGCCAAGTCATTTGTTGGGAACGCCTCCATGACCTTGCTGCTGTTTGAGGCAATTTTGTGCAAACGCAGATTTGACTCGGCTAACATTTCCTGTGTTTTTTGCAGGAGAGCAATTGCTTCAAATTCAGTAGGGAGTGAGGTTAGACCATCATCAACGTAAAAGTTTCTGGTGACAAAATGCTCTGCATCCTTGCCATATTCCTTAAAACTGGCTTGAGCTGCCTTGCGTAACCCGAAGATTGCAACAGAGGGAGACGGACGATTTCCAAAAACATGGACTTTCATGGGATACTCGATGATCTCTTTTGTGACGTCATTGTCTTTAAACCAGAGAAATCGCAGGAAATTGCGATGATCTCCCCTTACTGGGAAACAGTAGAACATTTGTTCCACATCTGCTGTAATTGCAATGGGCTCCCTGCGAAATCTGATTAGGACCCCTAGCAAAGTGTTGTTGAGATCTGGGCCGCTTAAAAGGACGTCGTTGAGTGCTACGCCCTCATGTTTGGCGCTCGAGTCAAAAACCACACGGATTTGTTTGGGCTTCTGCGGGTGGTACACCCCAAACATGGGGAGATACCAACACTCTTCATTCAGCTGTAAGGGGGGTGCAACTTCTGCTTGCTTGTTGTCTATGACTTTTTGCATGAACTGTACAAAGTGCTCCCTCATTTCAGGTTTTTTGTCGAGACTTCGTTTTAGCGTGACAAGCCTACGAAAAGCCTGCTCTCGGTTATTTGGTAGACGTTGTCTCGGAGTAACAAAAGGAAGGGGTGCAACCCAGCAGTTTGTCTCATCCTGATACATTTCGTTTTGCATAATTGAGAGAAATTGGGCATCCTGTTGTGAAGGTGCTAACTTTTCATCATCCTCCCTCCTGATGAAGACAGTGTCCCCGAGATTGTCTGTTTGTATTGCCTGGTAAGTATCTGTGCTGATTTTTAGATGACTTACAGATTTGTCTTTTATTTGCAGGACGTTGGTACATGGACTGAGGTACGATGGACGCCCGTTGAGCAATGTGTTAGTTTTATACGCTGCAACGGATCTTGATTTGTGAGAGCACCATTCAAACAGACGTCTCCCACAATAACCCAGCCGAGGTCAAGGCGCTGGGCGAATGGAGCATTATGGGGACCATTACGCTGCTCCCTCACTTTGTGCAAACTCAAGATGTCTCTGCCCAAAAGCAACAGGATTTGTGCATTTGAGTCTATGGGATGTATCTTGTGCGAGAGCTCCTTTAAGTGTGGGTAGAATTGGGCGACTTCCGGCGAGGGGATCTCTGAGCGATCCTCTGGGATCATGTCACATTCTAGCATCGCAGGCAGTTGCACCCTTATGTGACCATCCATAGACTCGACAATAAGTCTTTAGCCCTTCTCCCTCTCGATTGCATGATTCCTGAACATGTTTTTAAAGTGTACACTTCCGTGCCTCCTTTAAACACTAAAAAGGTCGAAAATTCTGAACGGGCAAGAGACTGGTTGCTTTGTTCATCCATAACAGCATACAGGTTTATTGCCTTGTCTCTCTGTCCTAAAGGATACACTTTGGCCAGACATAATTTAGCACAAGACCTTGAGCGCGTTGTTTCGCCACATACCTCTGTGCACATTGCCGTAGCTGAGATTGATGGTATGCTGATCTCAGGCTCCCGCCATGCTGTTTCACCTCTGTTGGCGGTGTGATGCTGTTAGGAGGGGGTGGGCCTGGATGTAGCACTGTGTGGTGTCTTTCACTCCTCCACATTCTTTGCAGGTGAGGTTGATCTGACAATTTTTGGCTTGATGTTTGGTTGATGCACAACACTTGAAGCATATGTTTTATCCTTCAGATATGTTTTTCTCTCGTCTAGGGACTACTGCGGAAGCTACGACATTTTCTGAGAGGATGCGGCTTTTATGCAGAGGACATTGTTTGTCTGGATCCTCACTAAAATCTGTTGTTTCATTTCTCTGTGCTATTTCTGTCTTTTTCACCGAAATCATAGGGCGAGTACTGTTATTAACGTTTCTGTCAAACTTGGACTGAGCTGCTGACAGAAAGGCAAAGCTAGGATCATTTCTTATGCGCGCTTGTTCCCGTACAAAGTCAGAGAATGTAGAAAATGGTGGAAAAGAAGCATTGTAATTAACCTTGTATTTGGAAGCATGTGAGATCCATCTCTCTTGAAGGGAGTAAGGAAGCTTTTCCACTATGGGATTAACACCACGAGCTGTATCCAGAAAGGCTAACCCAGGTGAATAACCCTCTGCTTTAGCTAGTTGTAGTTCAAGTAAGAGGTCTCCTAGCTCCCTTAACTTATTTGAGTCTCTAGCTGTAATCATAGGAAAGTTTTCAACCTTCTGAAAGAGTGCATGTTCAATTACTTCAGGTGCTCCGTTGGTTTCTTCCAAGCGCTGCCAGATCATTTTTAGGGCTTCAGAGGCATCATTGATTTGAGCGGCACTGATTCTTTTAGCTTGTTGGTTTGACTTTGGTCCAAGCCATTTTACAAGTAGATCTAATTCTTCTTAAGTGGACAGGGACAAGTCTTTAGTGACATTCAGAAATGACGATTTCCAGCAACGATAATTTTGTGGATCATCATCAAAGGTTTGCAAAGTGGCTGACACAAGTTCCCGTCTCATTAGATATTTAGCCATGTCATTTACCGTAGACGTCTGTTTGGGAATTTGGCAGCGATGAGCTGTATGGCTGATGTTGGTGGTTGACAACTGGATGTGATAAGTTAGGATGTGGTGTTGACGTGTATATGGACAGCCGTTGTTGTCTGTGCTGCGGTTTTCTTGCTTGGTTACAGGAGTATTGTAGAGAGTTGGTGATGGTCTGCGCCTGTGTTATGTTGGTAGAAGGGGTTCCTCATTGAGATTTGAGGCTGTGACGGCACTTGATTGTTTTGCAAGAATGCTTGACTGTCAATGAAATTTTGAACTTTTTCCTGGGAGTCCACAGAGTTATCACACAGATGTTCTTTGCGGTAAGGCTGTTGCTCTTCAAACTGTGCAGCTGCTTCTAGTATCTCTCTGCTTCTGCTGCTGCTTCTTTCTTTATCTTTAAGATATGTAGCTGAGCCTGCATTTCAGCTTGTTGTTCATTACTTCAGCTTCCTCTTCTGCATAGACCACCTGCGCTTGTACAGCTTCAGCTTTAGCTCGCGCTTTGAGAGCTGCAACGCTTGCAGATGACTTGTTAGAACGAGTTGAAGAAGTAGAGCGCCGGCTTCTCGTTTCCAGCATCTCCTCTTGTGGATTCAGCATGTGGGCTCACTGGCTGTTGTTGTGGTTTGGGGTCCAATGGCTGCCACATGATGACTTGATGACTGAAGTTTTACAGCTTCTGTAAGGTGTTGTCTGCTGATAAAAGACTTTTTACTGTTCTGTCCTCACTAGACGTGTCACTTCTTTATCCAGCTAGACAGACAGTGAACAGACGAGATGTTGGTTCATGGCTTTTAATCTTCCAATAGCTTCCATGAATATTCTCATTTAACTTTAACGTTAACATTGTAAAACTGTAAACAGACATAGAAAATACCGCAATTAGAATTGTACATATTCAAAGTGCATAGTTGGCTTAACAGGATTTACTGCATAAATAAAGTATTCAAATGAAACAATAAATCAACACATTCAACGTTATATAGTCATGTGCATTTGTTCATTTGTTAATTTTACTCCTTGTCTTAGGTAATGACGTGTAATCACGGAATCCAAATTAGCCTAATAATCACAACAAAAGATCGCTAGCATACGGCACTTGCTAAAGCTAACGCTTCGCACATCACTTTACGTTTCATTTTAAACAACATTTGCATCTCTGAATTACTGCATTTACTGATAAACATCTTAACCTATTAAACATCATATTTATATGACAAATAATAGAGACTTACAGTCTTATGCGGGCCACGACATTACCGAACGAACCGCTGTTCAGCCATTTCACTTCACAATAAACTCCACTCACACAAGACTTAAGAAAGTTAACATACAAAATCCTCACCACAAGAGGGCGCTTAAAGGTCAACATATAACCATATCAAAAACTTTCCTTACAATTAAACTGAACCATAACATTCTATATTCTGAGCATGTGACAGTTGTTTAATACCTGTCCATTACTTTATGGACGCAGTCTTTGTTATTCCTCCCTCCCACCTTTGAGAGCTGGGACACCTGTACATGACACATGAAAAGCCACTCAATACATTATGAATAAACCAATGGTGTTGTAAATATACTGATTGTTGCCAGATTGAGCTTAAATGGGAACTAGTCATGTTGACTCATCCATACAATACATCCTATAAAGCTGTGTGCATGTTAACAGATGCTGCGAAAAGCATATTTTTTGCACAATATAGATAATTTAGACTTTTTGGAGACTTGGAGGTCTAGTCTTATTGACAGTTTAGTCCAATTTCTGTAGAAATCATACCCTTTGTTCCCAGAGCTTGCGTTCCTTGAGACGTGCCTCTTCTTCAGCAAAATCTTCAAAGGTTTCTAGCCTAGCAACATGGACAGCAGAATTCAGCGGCTCATAGTGCCTTCCGACTCTTTTTATCTCATCAAGAGGTTCAACTAGCTTTCCAAGCACTGACTTCTGGTATTCTGTGGAAGAAAATACATTAATTTATTTAGTTTTGTTACTTTATGATTATTAAAGAATCATACAATAATAAATATTGACCATGGACGTACTAGCTTTGAGACATGGGGAATAAGCCTCTCTCGGACTGTGATGGCATGTGAACTCCACGCTGAGGTGTGCGAGAACGCCTAGATCCTGAAAAAAAAAAAATGAAGCTCATTCAGATTTAAAGACAGCTGCTCCTGCAATACTGTCAATAAGTGAGGTAGGAGAATTGACAACTATGAAGAATGAAATTAATCATGGACTCACTGGATGAGGATGCCCGACTCTTTCTGCTCCTGGAGTTCATTATCCGCCTGCATCCTCGCCCGTGAATTTTAGGAATGTCACCACACGTTTTATCCACTTTTATAAGGGTAACGTAGCGTTACCCGACCCGTTGCAGGACTCTGATGGCGACGGATAGCCACCTAAAATGGCGGCGCCTTCGCGGAGTGAAACGCGTGACGTCTCATTCTCAATCTTGAACACCATCTAGCTAACAATGGGGTTTTGTGCTTTCTAGCTTGAAGAAAAAACACAAAACTAATAACTTAGCCGTACAGCTAAATTATATCCGTTAAGTTAGGCAACCTAGCTGAGGTAACGTTGTAAAGGAAGTTTATAAATAGCGTAAACAAAGCTAAAATTAATTAACCTGGATATCTACCTCGATAACATAACTAAGTTACAAAATAATCACAAACAGTTAAACCTTAATGGCTTATTAATATCCGCATTTGGGTAATTTATTAGCCAACTGTCCATCCGTGTGGTGGATGTGGACACTCGTGGTAGAATGTCTAGATAGCTACTGCTACAGTAATTACGTTTACAATAAAAAAAAATCAGGTTTGGTTGAAATAAGGTAAACGTTTATAACGCTACATTTATTTTGCTATCATATCTAATTATTTTGTCATAGCTACTTACTTTACACAGCTGCTTTCGCGTCGTGAAGAGCTTTCTGGAATCTGGCGGTTGGCTGGGCTTTTTTCGCGCAACAATCACGCGCCTCTTCGCTTCTTCTTTCGGTTTTATGGCGGTTGGCAACTATCTTTAATGGTGCATTTCCGCCACCTGGTGGGGTGGGGTAATTATTGCAATGTATGAATCATTGCACCTCAAGTTTCAATGTTTTTATAACTTTGACGGAATATGTAAAACTCTTTACATTTATTTAAGATAATAATGAACATGGTTTGGTAATTTGTTTTCTCCATTGTTTTAGCATGTATAACAGATTATCTAGCTGTTTTTAGATTATCAGTTGAAAACATGATCAGTTGAAAACACGTAGTCAAACAGTCCAGCCTAAACTACTTAAGTAGCCGGCTGCCGGCTGTTTATTTTGTGATTTAAATGTTTAAATGTCTGCCGGTTCTCGCCTCCTTCCTTCCTTTTAATGAACTTTATTACAGACAACTAACAACGTTGCTGTCAGATAGGGTTCTCTCGTGTTAGATGAGAAAAAAAGGACGGGGACCAGAGCTTCAAACCATCAACCTACCCAACTCAATCCCAAAGCACTTAGCCTACTACTTAGCCTACTACTTTTGAGAATTATGCTGACACGTAGGGGTTCCCTGTGTTCAATGAGAAATAAGAAGGTGGAGAATCCTTTAAACCACCATCCTGGCTATCCCAAACCCAAAGCAAAGTAAAGGCAAGCAAGGTAGAAGCGTGGCGGATCCTGCCCCCAAAACATTTCTGTTAGATATTATTTTCCCTATAGATAAATAAGCCCACATAAATGAACGAATAAGTGTAGCCTATGCTCACAGAGTGGATAGCTGCTAGCTGAGCGGACAGCTGGCTAAAAAATGTGGAGGAAGAGGATTTATTTAAAGCTAAACATTCTTTGTCTGACATATTATGTTTTCTATACCTTATTTGGTATAGGCCTAACCAGTATCTTATGGCACACTATATAAAGATGTTTCTTCCATATAGTTTCTATACCTTATTTGGTATAACAGGTGTCTTGTTGTGCACTATATAAGTATTTGTCTTCCCTGAAATAAATGAGTTCAAAAGCTGGATGCCTTTGTGTCTAGTTCTTGTGCTCCCAGATCTGCAGAAGAATTCTCTCACAACATCCAACCTATTTCTGATTTGATTTAAGGGTAATCCAAAACACAGAATAGAAACTTAGTGTTCGAAAGGAACCTGAAGTTTAACAATTGGGGGCTCGTCCGGGATTCTCCTCGGTAGTCCGGGCAACCTTGTTATGTCTGTGTTTTGAAGACCGCGCTAGACTGAAAGACGTTCTACGGGTTCCAGCAGTATCACACAGGTAAGAGTTTTTTAATTAACCTTCCTGTGATATACTGTTGATGGCAGTCTCCACACGTTTGTGATGGGATTCTGCATTTGAGTGTGGCGCTCCGTGACGTTAACCGGGGGCCAGGTTACGTCCTAAGTAGTCGAGAGGCACACGACGCGCGTATTTTGTGATATTAACCTTATTGCATCCATAATTGTAATAAGTAACGAAAAAAAAAAGGAGTTGGATTTTGTGGAAGAAGTTTTCGATTTTTTTTTCTTACTAACATTTGCTTTGTTCATTCGTTGAGTATGGGACAAGAAATATCTAAACCACTACCAGCTGAAACACCGGTAGATTTTATGTTCAGAAATAACGAGGGTTATTGGACTCAACCATTTGTTGATAATTTGGCTGGATGGTCTGAAAGCGCTGGACCGG